>CM029792.1:12817680-13062558 GCA_017562165.1 Ectropis grisescens | reverse complement strand
CGTGAGAAGTTTAACGAAAATACTCAATGTTTATGACTGATTTTTTTTATAATGATGATGATAATCATCGAAAACTAATCAATTTAAACCAAAATATAGTTTAATTTGTTTTGTCATCAAACTATTATCATTTACGAGTCTTTGCATAACTTAAATAAGCGTTATTGATTAATTGATTACCGTAAACTATTATTCCTCGTTCAATGCCAAAGATCAGGGACTTCATTGCAATATAGGTACCATATGCAATATAAACTATGGGCAACGAAATATAAATGCACGAAATTGACTTGCGTCGTTCAGAAACATGTTATGTCACTGAGACGTTACAGTTACGTCAAAATACATACTCATAAACCAATTTGAACAACGGATTGTTCTATGGATTTGCTGTATTTAAATGCGATTAGGGTAAAAGTAATGGAGAATTCAAGACATGACATACAAAATAGAAATATCATTTTATGAATGAGATTAGTGTAATTATTATAAGTAAATCAATCCAAAAGGTATTTTAAAAATGCAAATAGTTATGTCAACGATCTTTTTTCTAAGAATCTGAATTTTGACGAGTTTATGCCAACGTTTCAATGTGAAAATTCTCTGACAAAATACAACTTCGGCGTCAGCTATGGTAAAATTGAGAGCTAACTTTGACAGATCTATTTGCACTAGAAAACGCCTCCTTGACATTGACAGAAGCGTAGATTTGCACCCAATGTGTACATATAATGTTGCGATCATATTTATTTCAAATCAATTTCTCTCTTTAAAAAATGTCTCAATCAATAAAACAAATTACGTAATTTGTGCGCATTTGTCGATCTGAAGATCGATACAATTACAGGCTAGCGCGCACTGTCTGCTGTCATCTGTAAATGATATCTACATGTTTACGTGATTAAGCTCAGATTTGAACGCGCTTACGAAAAATTCACAATGACGAGGTCCACCGCCTAACTGGAACTGTCTTAGCTTCGATATTCTTCTCTCCTTTCTTTCCATTGAAATGATAGAGACCGCAATAACAAAGCGAAAAGCCGATTTAACTAGGCGGTAGTCCCGCAGAACTTTAAAACGATATATTATTGTCGCCATCATATTGTTGTGGCATCGGGAATCAGCCTATGGATCTTACACAAACGTCAGAAGCTGAAAACGCGGCGGGACCTTGGTCATTCTTGAGCCGTGGACTGTATCTTCTGCTTTCCGCTTACAAGCCGCTTGTGTTCTTATCGGCCTGTATTTCTCCCATTTTTATGGTTTAAAGTATCGAAGTCTGCACAGTACTGCGCGATGTCTCGGAGGTACGTCGATAGGTGCAAATAATTCCCTGTCCTTTTCTCTGTTTAGGTGCGCTTGGCGGAACGGTCTGATCTTCAGACCGCTCTTTGGGTTCATGATGAAATTTCTTCGTACGTCGTCGAACATTATAGTGTTTTTTTGAGGTGAATTGAGAATTTGCCCCAGATCACGCCTAAGGGTTTTACCTGGAAATATTGAAAGTGATTAGCTTCCTTCGTACGTTTTAAACCGAGTTATTTTTGGCAATCACTGGAGTAAAGTACACTGTAGGTAGTACTAATTTTAATTTCAATGACGACACTATGTATAAATTTAATATTGACGCTTAAATTTAGAAATATATTGCAAAATAGTTATGAGGTTTATTAACATTTTGTAGCAGTGGCGTAACTTGCCTTGGCCCCTGTATAAACATTTTTTGGGGCCCTTATGAAGAGTAAAAGATTTCTCACAAAGAAAAAAATGTTTGCTTAAAACTAAAATAAATAGGTATTTTTTCATCATAATTATCTCTGTCACTTTTCCAAAATGTTTACAAATTTTGGAGGTACGCAGCTTACGCTGGAAAAAGAAATAGTTTTTTTGCTTTTGTCTTCTCTGCAGTAACAAAAATTTGGGAACTCTGTATTAATTTTGCTCACGCATCAGGGGCCCGTGTTGGGAGGGCCCGTATAATTAATACGGTAGATACATCAATATACCCCTGATTTTGTAGATAGTGAAAACCATAAATTATATTTATTCCGCTAAGTAACTAGCATAAGTTGTGATTTTACTTGTCCTAGCGATCTCAACAAATATATAAACTAATTAGTAATAATAAATATGTTCAAGTAGCAGCAGATAATATAAGGTTTGGAAGGGATAGCTGGAATTGGTATCATAAAATACCAATAATAACACAACAAGATTCCACGAGAAGGACTATTCAGGGCGATACATGCGACCCAGACATATTAGCTTTTATAATAAAAGAACTGAACCTTCTTTGAAACCTAGAACAAAGAAATAATACACTTCTACAAGTGTAGCATGATGATACAGTATAATAACTTAATTGTTATGGTGTAGTTGTTTTAGTGGTAGCGCTCTTCGCAGAGTCCGCCTGGGGAAGTACCACACCTTTGCCAGCTATCGCCATATATTACCAGTTACCACCAAGCAGTAGTGTGCAATCATTACTGTGTTTCCGGTCTAAACGGTAATTTTCCACAGCAATTACTAAGAGATAAACGCCGTATATATCTGGGTGACGAGTCGAGACAGGCAGAAGTCTGCCTGTAAGTACCACAGTTGCAAGTTATTCTACCGCCAAACAGTAATGTGAAAACATTACTTTGTTCCGGTTTGAAGGGCAATGTTTCCAGATAAATTACAGGGCTTAGAGATATAACATCTTAGATCTTTGGTTGATAAGCACAGTGCGGTGTTAGGTAATTGATTTGGACTCTTCAAGTTCCATAAGCTGCATGTCACTGTCTTGTTATGGGCAGGCATGTTGCTTACTATCAGGCACATGTCCTGCTCGTCTTGACACCCTATGTTATTATAGGTATAAAGAAAAACTCACATCTATGGTCCCATATTTGGTGGTATGTACAGTGATCATGGCCAGGTAATCGAGGTAGAACAGTATCTTGTAGTCCTGGTGGCCGGCTGCCCAGGGCCTCATCTTCTCCTCGATCCACTTCATCCCGTGGCTGACCAGATGACGATGTCGTAGTGTTCGTACGCTTGCGTCAGGAATTCGTGTAGGAATGGACGCATTAGTTCGTACGCTGAAATTTTAGAAACAATCGTATTAGCAAGTAAGACTATTTTTACTTCGTCGTCTACTAATAAAAAATCATTTCCAGCCAAAGGCTGCCTGGAAGAAATCGCTTTCAGCGATAAGGCCGTCTGTTGTGGCACTAGTTATTTATTGATGTGTCTGTAAATATTTTTTTATTTTGGTGTGAACACTAAAGAGTATCCATCTAATATCAATAAAATTCAAGTTCTGAATCTAGCAGACCAGTTTGAGAGCTTGTTTTTCGAATCTTCGAGTCGATATCGTTTTCAAAGGGTATTGCTATGTTTTTTACCCGACTGCGCAAAAGCAAAGGAGTGGTAATGTGTTTCTCAGTCTATATAAATATGTATGTCGGCCTTATCGCTCTAAGCGATAAGGCCGCCAATCAAAATGTCTAGCATAAGTTATTCTTAAGTTTCTTTTGTGATTTTGTTTTATTTTTTGTATTTATGTGGCTTTTAATAAAGAGTTTCTTATCTTATCTTATGTATGATTCTATGATGCACTATACAGACCAAACGCCTGGGCCTATTTTTATGATTCACACGTCAATCGATTCCTCTTAGTCTCACGAATGGCACTAAAGCCATGACATTAGTGTAAATTCAATTTGGCGGCCACTGGACGCCATATTGTCAAATAAAAAAAATGAATCCATGAAATCTAAGTACTTGTTTTATTGTTTTTTTATAGTATGTAAGTACGTAGTTTGGTTAACTTTTTATGCAGTCGGGTTTTTGAGTTTTTAAATTATATTTATTTTATATATTTGATAAGCTTGCATTATGACCTTGACTTTACTTGTGCGAAAGTGAAGGAAAGCAGTAGCAAAATATAATCAAGCGGTGATAATAATCAGCGGACATTTCTCGTTCAGCACGCCGCCGAAAACAAAGAAAGTGTTACAGAAGCATCGCCAAAAACAGCTGTTCTGCTATGTTTCAAAGTCAAAGTACTTTATTCATAAATGTACAATTTACGTCAATTAATAAAAATAAAAACAAAGAAAGAGCATACAAATTGTATACATTTTCAAAGTTTGAGACTACTACTTTACTGTATTACAATAATTATTGTACAGAAAACTGTCAAGCATTATACGAGTATAATGTCTTTACTGCAATTGTACTAACCTATGTCAAATTTATTTATTCAAGTTTCATGTTGCATGTTCTACCTCATGAGACAATTCCCAGGCAGGTAGTATACTCAGTTCGACTACCAACTCGCTTCATGATACAGTTGTGATTGGAAGGACTTTAGTATTTAGTTTATTTTTATAAAATGGAGATGGCCAGGCCAGGACAGGCCTCTTACCATATGGTAAGAGGCATACAAAAAGTGGTCTCAATAGGTATCCTCGAGGAGAAAAGAGTGAGACGAATACGACAGATGGGAGGATGATGTGAAGAAGACAGCAGGAACCACATGGACGAGGAAGGCGGGTAACAAGAGAGCAATGGAAAAACTTGGAGGCCTATGTCGAAAGACAAACTGGGGTGTTAATTATAGAGTTAGAATAAAATAAATGTATGCTTGTAAAAATGTACTCAATACCCTAGAAATAAAGGCTATCTTTATCTTTTAGTATTTAACTGCCCGCTGTCAATTTTCATTGCTACTCGATATGAATAAAAAATACTAATTGTTACTCTGCTATTTTATGTTGCTGATTTTAAAACATATTCAACCTAACACTACATATTTGCTACAACATTCAATTTCAAATGTTTGTAACCAGTGAATCCTTCACCAAGTCCACTAATATTCACAAAAGTTGGCATTTATGTAATTTGAACTAACTGGAACTATAGGATAGCTTTTATTTAAATTAATAGTCTTAATATGACATTACAGTAGCGAAGTCTGAATGAAAAATAGATAGATATCTATTATACTAGCATCTAGATAGACAGCTCTTTATTGTGACACAAAAGCAGAAAACTTTACAGTAAAACATTATGAACTAGAGCCACAAAGTGGCGGCCTTATTACTGAGAACTCTTCCAGGCAACCAGCTTAAAAAAATCGCCTAGAACAAGGGTTAGGCGAGGCAGGTGACTTTTTTTCCATAATGTGGTTGACAATAATCTTCCAGTTTCCGCAACAGATCTGTGATCGAATAACGTGTAGTCTATATCTAAACTAGGAGCTTCTTCCCGGGCCGTGGTTCGTTGATCATGTTGATCTTGTAGTCACGGACTCAACATTTATTTTTGATAAGTACACCTAAAAGTGAAAGAACATAGTATTCATTATAATTTAATGGTTTTAGGGAAATGTGCGTAGATCAAACATTATTTTAGGTCGGTAAAATAAGCTGATGTACCTAAATCAAACAGCGTAGAAAAAAGCAGCGAACGCAGTTTTACCCACGTAACTAACTCGTACTACTTCGAAAATGTATCGTAAACAAAAGTACCCAAAAGTATATTTGTTAATCCAGACTAAAATATAACTGTCTTTCAAATTTAAACCCGGTGCAACCGTTCCGACGTGATTGAGCAATAAACATACAAACGTGCACATTTATAATATTAGTAGGATGAAAGTTTGAATGTTCATAGCTCATTCATGTTGGAATGCCTGAAAAGAATCAGATTGATATTCAGAATACAGTTACGAGTATAGTCTGGAATACGAAGGGGCGTTCAAGAATTACGTAATGAACGTTGATGACGAAGATGTATGTTGGGGTAACGTTTTACAAGACAACCCCGTGTCTTGAACATGCAAATTTTTTCAATAAAAAAAACATGGGAATAAAATCTCCTTAGTTGGCAACACAGATTTCTAAACAGATGAAACCTTCGTGAACGACACTGTGAGGCCAGTAATTAGTTATGTTGTGTGACAGCTCTCACCGACGTTGTCAAATTACCCTCGTTGGTGTGTGTCTAATGTTCCCAGTCTTAAAAAAAATGCCACTATTGTTGCCTTAGCTTCGGAAATCTTCGCGTATAATAAACACATAAAATATATTATAATGTTAAAATAATTTATTATTACACCGATTATATATTATGCAAGGATTTCTTGTTATGATAGAAATAGTAATTTCCATCCTATGAAGTTAAGAATTTTGATTTTGCATGCAACTATAAATTCGAATATTTGTACAGAAAATTCGGAATAAAAAGACAACACCGAATAATAGTAAAATAATAAAAGTCATGTGTTTATTTTGAGTAATAATAAAAGTAATAATGTTTATTTTGAGTATTCTATCGAGCTTTTTGTAAAACTTTGAATATTATGTTTGACAAAAGGTGGCAACTACTCATTTAATATCGGTAAACATAGGAAGAGCAGATAATTTTGTCAACTGATTTGATGTTGGGGGCCAGATCATTCAATTTGTTTAGGATCCAATCTTTGTCTGGACGCGTGTCGCAAACGAAAAGTTAACCTAGGCAGGAAGGCCAGTATATGTGGTGCCAACAGCGATTGGCCTGATCCCAACATCTTTTTGGGTAAGTATGATTGACGCACAAATTAGTACCGTATAAAACTTCGACAATGTCATTACTGACTCGACCAGATAACATGAGGTTAATTAAAACGATTAGATCTCTCAAAGAACTCGCCTAATTTTTAAGCTCCACTATACCTACTTACAAGTATAAAAACTTGCTTCATAACTATGGTTTTCATCAACACTATTAGTATTTTTTATAAACGCTAGTAATGACGTGGATTTGTGCTAGGCATCGATTCACATTAAATTAAAAAATTGCGATTATAAAATAGGGTTTAAAATAGAATAATACAATCTACATAAATAATTTGGTCTACGAGTATCTTCAAAAAAATCATAATCTATATTTTACCTTAACTTTAGGGAAAATAATTTCAATTTAGTATAGCAACACTAATCAATTTTCGTTGAGGTGTAGTGTTTCTATTCATTAAATGAAATTAAATTGCCTAAATTATATAAATAGTGTAAAATATTCAAACTTTTCTATGAAATGATATTCCTCTTTCCTTTTCTTATTTTTGGGAACAATGTTTGCAATGTTTGAAGACACAATACAGCATAATCTTAAATAAAACTTAAAATCACATCGGGACTCCCGTACGAGACGGAAGTCCGATTCGTACTGATTGGGTTTGTATTTGCTTTTGGCGTTTGATATTTGCTTTCTGGACCTAAGGATCTGTGTTCTGCACGTTCCATCTGCCTTTTGTTTTAGAAATCTGTGGTTGGCAACTTGTGTATTGTGTGGCGACTTTTAGGTAAAAATGGTCACTGACGTCACAAAAGAAACGTTTAGGCAGAGTGAGGGGAAGGGTGAAAAAACCGCTAAGGTAGAGGTTCGCCCGGAGACCGCGACAGGTACTTGACACTATAGAATTGTATGGGCGCCAGCTCGCGCCGAGACCGCGACAGGAGTCCGAGACACGTGTCGCGAGACATCTGTCACGGTCTCGGCGCAATTCTATAGTGTCAAGTACACCTGTCGCGGTCTCATGTCGCGGTCTCAGCGCGAACTTGTACCTTTAGATGCGTTACGATGGGTTGTATAAAATCTAAAATTGTGTTACGTAGTATTCAAATGGCACCTAAGCCACTTTTTCATGGCGGAAAATTACCGGTTCGGGAATTTTAAAATCGCAGTGCAGTAAATTGTGTTTTGTTTTGTTTTTTTTTTTTAACTTTATGTCTCCGTCATTTACGGACCAATTTGGAAATTTCGTTTTACTGAACTCAGTTTTTTAAAGAAAACTAATATCGGTACCTCTTGGTTTCAATGTCAACTTCCTCCTCCTCTATATCCAGATCGTTGACGACGTCTTCTACTTCTGGCTTAGTCTGCGCTCCTGTATCGCTTCTTCTAGAGACCCCATCATCATGATCTTGAGATTCGGTTTCAGATTTAACTCTGAGAGTGTGTAGTTATCTGTCGCTACTTTACCTGTAAATACAAATTATTTATCATACAATTTGGAGGAATGTAATGAATATTCAGTAAACTATCATAAAAAAAATGGCAGCTATAGGGACTGCTGATAGAAGTGAAATCTAATAACTCAGAATTTGATTGTTCACTTTGGAAGTTACGCGGGTGAAACCGGAGGGCGTGGCCATGACCATGGCCACCTAGGTCATCCGCATTTACTTGAGTTTTTCTTTCATTTACGAACGTAACGCTTAAACTCAATTCACAGCCCACAGAAAATCTGCATATGGTCAAAAAAAGTTTTCACTTCAAAACTTGGTGATTTTAAATCAAGAATGAAGCGGTTTCTTCTTGGTAAGCACACTCCATTATAGACCGCATCGACGCTTAACATCAGGTGAGATGGTGGTCAAGTGTTAACATATAAAAATTAAAAAATATATGATAACTTAGTATTTAAAGCAGAAATATTGCATGGTACAGGTACAGATACACTGCTATTATACATGTTGTTGATCTAACTCACAGGATTTTACTCATTCAACTAGTGCATAATGTTGCCCCCGCTCCGATGCTACATTAGCATATGCTTGATGCAAACCCTTAAGATTTTCTCCTAGCAAAAACTGGCCAAAGACCAAAGACAACTTAAATTCACTTTAAAAAGACTAAGTATTCACTTCTATCTGCTCTCTATCAATTATCATAGTTTTAAATGTGAACACCATAAAAACTAATCAAAAGTAAGGTAATAGGGTGTCTATAATAAATTAGTTATGATTAATAAGTTACCATTTGCACTGAAATATGTGTCCATACTAATTTGACTTGATCCGAGATTTTAGACTGAGAATCGCGGCTGTCGTGGCGACCGCGCAGCCTCAGGAGGTACAGGGTTAAAACAAAAAATAAAATTGTTCTTCACTTTCAATTCAATGATCAGACTGGGACATTTTGTAATGTGTTATTGACTCATGTATCTTAAATGATATTTTGCCTACAGACTAACATTGAAATGTAACTTGTTTACAAATGATAATATTTATCACAGATGTTTGTGTTATTCTTTATGACGAATTATGAGTATTGGATTATTTTAAGATTTTGTTTTCTTTTCTGGACTGGTTAATATTCATTTATCTTGACATTGGAGTGAATAGCTGTGAATATTTTTTTAATTTTTTAAAGGTTTGCAATTAATTGCCATCTCTCCTGATGTTAAGCAATGATGTGGTCTACGATGGAGTGCTTACCTGATTATAATAACAGATAAACAGATTTTTTTGAGTTTTTAACTATAGTAGGTTTGCACTTGACCACTATGTTGCCTGATGTTAAGCGACAATGTGATCTACGATGGATTGTGTTTTGAAGACACCAAGATTGTAATTATTGGGAAAAACACAGGCAACATGTTCTACAGCCTAGAGGCCTAGACTTCTTATCACAGAAGTAGTGCCAAACCAGCTTGCATCTTTAGGAGTCATAGTTGATACCATTAAATGGTTTTGCTTTTAAAAGCTAGTAAGTTGAAATTTATGTAATACCATGCCTAAAACACAGCATGGTTTTTGAGGCTTATAAGGTCAATGAAGAATCTGAACCATTTCATCTCATGTTAAGCCTCAATGCAACGTGTTTACTCACAAGAAACTTAGTAATTGACTGAAATCTCACGTGGGGAAGGGGGTGATCTCGGCTCATGTCATTTTTTTTCACAAAAAACAAACAATGTGTTTATTCTGTGAGAAATTGAGCAAAACATTTGTAAAATTCTCACATGAGGGCTTGAACAAAATTTCACCAAGAGGGGGTATTGAAAAATCATCAAAAAATTACCCTTAGAGTTCACTAGAATCACTTTTAGTAAAGTCAAAGAAATTATTCAAAACCGACATTCATTGAAAAAATATTTTTTGTATCCAATCTAAGAAATAATGTAATACATAAGTGTTATACCACTTTAGACTCCTTATTAAATGCGCTAACTTTTAAAGTTACTTGCCAGACTTGCGTGGTATAATTTTTTTTAGGACCGTCAGTTAAAGTAGCGCGAAAAACTGTTTTTCAAAATGTGGTTCTGCAAAACATGACATCTTCTTTCAAGCTGGAGCAGTTAGCTCAGATTTAAGGTTAAAAACTACAAAAGCACTATTCAGGATGAAATAAGTAAAAAAAAAATTTGGCAAAAGAAAAGATTTGTAGCAACAGGAAAGTAAAAAACTGTTACAGGGTGGTACATTTTCCCGAATATTTTTTTTTTGCAATAATTTTAAAAATAAAGACATATTTTTTTATATTTTTCTGATGACTGTTATGACCTTACCTATCATGCGACTTCGGCTTGACGTCGACTTATGGGACACCCTGTATAATATGTGGATGCCCATACCCAGATAGTTTGAAATATCATATCAATAACATCCCAATTTTATCATGGAATACCCTCAAGGTCCCTTAAAGGTCTCTTGAGAACTGCCTACCTTACTTTCTAAGTAAGCTGCTCTAAGTACTGCCTACCTTTTTCTTACTTTGTCATGACTTTAATTTATATTTACACTAGTTTTTTTTTTTTTTTGAAATAAAGAGTGACGAGACGATCAGGACATGTGCCTGATGGTAAGCAACATGCCTGACACATAACAGCAGTGACACGCAGCTATTGGAACATGAAGAGTCCAAATCATTACCTAGCACTGCACTGCGCTCGTCACCAGAGATCTAAGATCTTATATCTCTAAGCCCTGTAATTTCTCTGGAAACATTGCCCTTCAAACCGGAACACAGTAATGTTTGCACATTACTGCTTGGCGGTAGAATAACTGGCAAAGGTGTGGTACTTCCCAGGCGGACTCTGCCAAGAGTCCTACCACTACAAAAATAGTAAAAATAGTAAATATATTATTTGCATGCTTTACATTGCTGCATATATTGGCACAGTGATAACATAGATAATTTAAATTTGAAGGATTAGAACTTGCTAAATTACTATTGTAGTTCTCTCTATACTATCTTTATAGGTAGCTAATTCTTGAATTAAATGTAATGATTAGTTGTTCAACTCTAACATAGTTGAAGCGGACCCTAGACTGAAATAAACTTACTACTCTTTATAATATAAGTTTTAGTTACATATATAAGTTATATTTATATATAAGTTTTAGTTAAGTATGAGACTGCATCAACCAGTGTAAGTTTTGTATGACAAATTTTAAACTAGATTTAAACCACAAACTCAACTTCTCAAATATCTTTTTTCAGTTTTCTTTTTGATTCTCAAATGTTAACTGAGTTTGTTGTAACAGCTTTTTTGAATTTCTTTGTCATTTATGCCACATACTAATCTGTCTCTTAGAGTACGATTTAAGTCTGTAAAATTACAATGGAGACTTAATTTCCTCAACTGGGCAATGTAATCCCTCACTTTCAACTACTTCTTGGTTTCTGGTGTGAAATTTATAGGATTCTACAATTTCGTTAGGTTTAGGGTGAAAGTGATTGTTCAAAATGGCTACCACATTTGTAAAAGAAACTTCACTTACATTTCTTGGTGAAACTAATGATGTTACCAAATCATACAGATCTGAACCACACACTGCAAAAAATTTGCCTTCTTTTGCATCTTCCTTTATTTCACTTGCTTCCAAGCAGTATCCAAACCGTTCTATGTAATTTTTCCAACAACCATCATTAACATCAAAATTATCAAACTTTATACCCATAGTTAAGTTAAATATTACAAAGTGTTTAACACAACAGAACACAGTTTTCTAACACTTTTGTACTGTTTTTCCTCGTCGCCACTATTAAATACGCATATATATGATTAAAATAACTGAGCACACTCTTACTTGGTAGGATGGTAAAACCAGACTGGAGTTTTAGAACTACCCTCAGTCAGGACATAACAGGAACATAAACAATACTTGATTATCAATATTTTGTTACTTTACAAAATTTTGATTACTAGATCTACATTCAGTTTAGGTTGAGCTTTTTTTGTCAAATAGTGTGATTATTTCATTACATGTAAGTAGGTGGTAGTTTTAAGTATTAGGAATTAATGTGTATCTATTTTCGTCTGATAGTAGCAACTTTGGACCTTATGATCATAAGATCTAAAGTTGTTACTAAGACGTTGTTTCTCTCGTCAACTCTCAAGCTTTGAGCGCATTTTTATGCATGATTCATTGGACTAGCTTGTAAACAACACGAAAACCATTAGCATACAACGGAACTGCTATGAATATATTCTTAACCTCACAATGACCGCAAAACAAGATCGAACTGAATTCTAATGTATGATACCTATATCAAGCGAGATAGTAAAGGTTATTTGGAGGAGGATTGGTGTAATAATTACCCTGAAATTTCACATTCAGCAATTTTTGCCTTTCCGGTCGGACGCCAGTTGCATTTTCTATAGCAATTTTTAACATAGCCACTGAGTCTGATGGGGAGAACTCCGGTATCTCGAACTCTTTGCCGTTCCATTTAACACTTAACTTTAGAGGATTATCGTTAGAATCACACATTTTGCGGTAAATGAACACGAATTAATTCAGTTCTCAAGCAACAAACATTGGACCATGCATGACACATAAACAAAAAACACTTTTGACAGTGACATTCAAACTAATGTTCTGTGCTTGAGTATACTGATTAGCATCGGGGTTTGGGGGACTGATTCTGAGCGTAATCTGCCCTACACAAATTGAAGGAATACGGAATGAAGATCTTTGTCTCTGACATTGTAAACGGATAAGACTCGGACCGAAATCGAAAGGTTGAAAAGGTATGAATCCGTGTGAAATCAATCCGACTGAGTTCATAATCGCTAAGCTGAACAATCCGTACGACTCTAATTCGGAATGATAATTCTTGTCTCTGTGATTCTCAATGTATAAGATAAAGACTGACCTAGTGGCTTAGTTGGTAGTAGCTCTGCCTGCGAAGCCGAGGGTCGTGGGGTCGATCCCCACCCAGTGCAAATATTTGTGTGATGAATTCAAATGTTTGCACTGTGTCTGGGTGTTTCTATGTATACTAAGTATGCATTTAAAACTATATAAGTATTATATCAGCTATCTGGCTGCCATCACACAAGCTTTGCTTAGTTTGGGGTCAGATGGTGTTGTGTGTGGATTGTCCAATATTTATTTATTATTTAAAGACCGACGATAAGACTTCGAATGGATTCAGAGTCACTAAGCAGATCTTCTTTCTCATCTGACACTAATAAAGCCGTTATTACACCACTCATTATTCAGACAGTCTTAGTCTAAGGAGCGTCAGACTGTTAGGACTCTGAATTCAGACAGAAAGATCGGGTTCGGCGAGTCTCACTGGCTTACAGGCTGAATAACGAGAAGTGTAAAAAGACAAAAACATATACACCTATGAATACATGACACTGACATTGACGTTTAGTCTTAAAATATAATTTCATTGCTTCGTGACTGGTTCATTGGTTTTCGCGGTAATTTTTGTTTTTGTATTTTGGGTATTCGGAGTTCGAGAATGCCATTTTAATTTTGATTTCGCTGTTATTAAACCTATAACTATCTTAAATAATTAAAATTATTTTCATTGATTTGAATTAATAAATACCATAATGGCGTGCAATAAAGAATAAGAAGTTCAAAGTCCTAGAGTTGTATCGCGTAAGCGCGAGAGTGCGCGTTTTTTAGACTGGTGTAATAGCGAGCCGACAAATTAGACTATAAGACAGTCTGAAGAACGTGTGCTGAATAACGCATAGTCTAAAAGGCGCTTAACTCCACATACTAAAAATGGAAACAAAGAAATAATTTTTATACCTTCAGCTTTTATTAAATTCAATATGTATTTGTACTTAATAAACATTTTTTTCTTGACTTGTTTCGACTATAAAACTATCAGGTTCGTAATCGGGATCTAATATTTTCGACCTGATCATCTCTTTGTATATAAACGCAGATTTCCTTGGCGTCCTTATCTTGTCGCGGCTGTTAAAATCCACTTCGTAAAGGCCAAACTTCTCCCTGAAAAAAAAAACACAAATTTTATAAATTTACTTCATGGTAAAATTATAAAATATAATATTAGTCAGATAAAAATAACTGTTTGCTAAATTAAGCCTAAAGGTCTGCGCGCCCACTTATACGACTCGAAGCTATCCGACAAATAAAATACACCCAAATATGGGCTTTATGTCATGCCTGTTAAAATACAGATTACATTGGCAACACAAATTAGCAGACCGCTCGCTGACAGCCGTCTGCTAATTTATGTTGCCAATGTAATCTATATATCAACAGGATCGACATAAAACCCATATTTGAGCATATTTTATTTGGCGAGTGGGAGCGGAGTTGTATAAGTGAGCCTATCGTTTAAAATTTGTTGCTTTTGGCATTACGGGGTTTTAAGCCTGTGACTTTCTTCATTTTGTGAAAGTTAAAAGTTTGTTAGCGCCACACGTTGCCCACTACAATTAGAACGCCGTGATATGAAGTTCGACTCAGTGTTGTTTTAGAAGAATCGCAAACTTACGTGGTCCGGTGACCAAAGGTATAAGTAACGATGTATTCGATATATTATATCGCAAAAGCGATATTAGCAAAAGTTACGGCTGGTCTAGTCGGGAGAACGGCGCCTGCCGATTCGGAGACCCCGGGTTCAAGTGTGTACTGTGTAATGTCGCTAACTTAAAACGGTGAAGGAAAACATCGTGAGGAAACCGACATGTACCATATACCACATATAGAATTTTTCGAAGTCATGTGTCATCTCATCCACCAACCCACACTGGGCCAGCGTGTTGGATTATGGACTTAACTCTCTTCTTGCGAGAGAAGACCAGAGTCCCAGCAGTGGGAACATTTAGTGGGCTGTTGATGATTGATGATGAAAAGCGACGAATTTTAGTAGGTAGGCCATAGATAGTACAACTCAAGATTAGCACTCCCAAACTTCAGGGCGCGCTTATAACTAGCGCGAGCGAGATAGATGTCTTAGACAGAGACAGAGATGGCTTAGATAGAGACAGATGTCACAGACGCAGTTTATTATCAATGTCAAGATGTTCGGGGCTAATCTTGAGTTCAACCATCTTTGAGGTAGGCCATTTTAGGCACTCGCCATCGTGAGTGCAAGTCATTATTCGTAGAATAATCCCAACACGAAGGAATTCGTTTCTTTTCTTTACATTTATATCAGGGCGCTGATACAAAACGCAGTCGGAACGATTCCAGCACAGAATAATAATCGTAGTCGTTCTAAACGGATTAAAAGTACAAGACAAAGAGATTTGATCTCGTGTCAAATCACGAGATCAATCCGATTGCGTTTAGTAACCAGGTATAAAGCCAAGTGGTTCCAGACATCGTTCGAAGATATAATGTCATTGGCCATTTCGCCAACTTGCACTAGGCAATCGTGGTATGAAATGACCACGATGGCCTTATGATATACAGGCTCAGGGCCCAGAACGTTTAAATTGATTGACTGTATTAACGCACGTGTATCCGTTCATCCACTCGAAGTTGTCCATGATGGACCAAGCGGCGTACCCTCGGATGTCGCAGCCTTCCTCCACGGCATCCAACATGGCAGACATATAATTCCTGAAATTTTAAAGTTTTTAATCAAATATAATCAGCAGACATCATCTATTCTATGTCAGAAGTGCCCTTTGAGTAATAAGAATAGTTGGTCTGAGGACGAGCAATACAAACCGCCTATGAGAGTCAATAAATAAACAGCTAGTTTTTTCGCAATTTTAGGAATGGGGCAGGGGAGGGGGGGGGGGCGTCTATATCATACGGTGATTACGTCGGCAATATTTTAAACTATTGCATAGCTTTTATCGCGGGCCTGGGGACCGAATTTTAAGTTATCGTGCATCTCTTTCTTATGTTCACAAGAAAGAGGGATGGAAGACCGTAACGCCGTCCTTCCCACTCGGTCATTCGACTTTGAATCTTATTTGTATTAGCTTTACAGACTAAATGCTCTTAGCTGTCGAAGACTGACTAGATTGTATATTCTCTGCATTTTTTTATGGTAAACAAATGTCAATCTTCAAAATAAAAGCAATTCCGAAAAATTGTTAGCATCCCTATTGCTTATGTTGATAAAAATGCATGCAACATGCAATAGCTTTACCGTGGCAGTCCCCGAGTGCCACACTTATTTTTTTTTACAAAGATGAGAATTCACACATTGGAAACGGTACGCATTTTCGGGGGAATGGGTGTCAATATTTATGTAGGTACGTAAGCATAATTGCTTTGTTTACTTTCGATGACAACGGGGGAGGGGGAGGGGGCGGTGGTAAATCTGCTTCAGGCGGATCCAGGTTGGAGTCATGAGGGTCATGAGTCATGACCACTCCTTGGGATGGGTACAGTACCTAGGAAGACCACTATGTAGTGGTAGGACTCTTTGTAGACTCCGCCTGGAGAAGTAGCTCTATTCTCTATCTATTCTACCGCCAAGCAGTAGTGTGCAAACATTATTGTGTTCCGGTTTGAAGGGAAATGTTTCCCGAGAAATTACAAAGGTTAGAGATAAACATCTTAGATCTCTTGGTGACGAGCCGAGTGCAGTGCTAGGTAATGATGTGAACTCTTCATGGTCTAATAGCTGCTTGTCACTGTGCTGTTATGTGGCTGGCATGTTGCTTACCATTAGGCCCATGTCCTGCTCGTCTCCTCACCCTATACCAGGTCAGCAAGTAGTTTTAGGTGGGGTCCGGATGATGTGCGAAAATTATCATGAGGTCCAGAAAAAAAACTAGTGGTAATAATTGCATAAACAGCCCACTAAATATTCCCACGCTGGCCCAGTGCGGGTTGGTGGATGACACATGACTTCGAAAGATTCAAGGTACATGTCGGTTTCCTCACCGGTTCGGTCGGTTTTAAAACAAGACCTAAAATCAATGCGATAAATTACACCTATCCTCTTGAACCGGTTCTTTATAGTTTGGTTCTCGAGAAGAACAGCAACTTCGAAGTGTGTCTTCTACGAGTAATTGGGCGTCCGTCGGCCAATCTCGAATTTTTTTTTTTGTGAAAGATGATTACATACGAAAGTCAGAAAGAAACTTACGGCTGGTCTAGTCGGGAGAACAGCGCCTGCCATTCCAGAGACCCCGGGTTCAAGCTGCACACGCACTACTGTCTTTTCGAAGTCATGTGCGTAATGCCGCTAACTTAAAACGGTGAAGGAAAACATCGTGAGGAAACCGACATGTACCTAAAATCTCTCGAAGTCTTGTGTCATTCACCAACCCGCACTGGGCCAGCGTGGTGGATTGTGGCCTTAACTCTCTCCTTGCGGGAGAAAATAGTCCCAACATGGGAACGTTTTGTGGGCTGTTGATGATGACGATACGAAAGTCGAACCAAACATAGTAGCCAAATTGATACCTAGTTTTTTTGCAATTTCCATATTTTTCTGAGATATATTTGGCCCAAAATTCTTCAGTGGATACAGTTTCATACATTTGCAAAGATACATCTTTTTGAGTATCAATTATTTCAATTTCAAGAGAAGCCTTTTACAAATTAAACAATTTGGCAGTATGTCCGCCACAGCTTGAGGCGACTGAAACTTTCTTTTTCGAAACCATTTACCAGAGTGCCATGGTTCGCACTCTGGTTTTGACCAGGTTTCTCAGTTGACTCACTGTATTCTCGGTACCTCCCAGTTTTCCTAACCCGCTTTGACGTTTGAGTTCCCTTCGATGGTCTTGGGCATCTCTAGGATTTTATTGTCCAGCATTATCTTAGTGCATCGGGCAGTAACTACAATTGGGTCGTTTGGAGATGTCGCATAAAAAGGTCTTCCCGTGGGCTCTACTTATTTTTCGCTCAGTGTCACAAAACCATTTTCAGCTCTCTTCCCTTGATGACCCGAGAAGTGACATTATTGTAAATGGCTGCTTCATCCTCTTCGATTTTTGCTTTTAAGAAGTTTTCACTTCCCAACTTATAGGACTGCATGATGTTTTCGCAGATTTTGAGGTTGACTTGTCTTGTCGCTCTCAGCCACACGGCTATAAATTCGATGAAGACATTAAGTGCATGACTCCGCAGCTCCGAAGCCGTGACATAGCGGGGCGGTTTAACCCGTCCCATGTTGGCTCTAGTTCGGCTCATTTTTTGCTGTGAAGCTGCTTTGGCGTTTTTTTTGGCGGCTTTGACGTCCTTGACGTCTAGGGCGGTGATGCCCGGGATGAAATTCGGAGTATGACCCTTGCTGCTGCGTTGAAGGCAGTCACGAAGGCTACCGGTTTGGTTGGTTGTCCTTTGCTGTGTGCTTTCGGAGCCGGTTTGGATGGTCGATGTCAGTTGCATTGGTTTAATCGTGCGAAAGGGCTCTGAGGAAGCTCAGAGTTACTCACGACTTTCGCTCTTGAGTATTCGATTGCCATCGCATCTACGCTTATCACCCGGGTGTTTTTATTGGCATTTCTGCTCAGATGTGCGAGTAGCTCACTTGCGTGAGTGAAAGGCGCCCGATCTTCCGACTACTGTATTAATGCAATCGTTTTGTTTTTCGATCGCACCAACCGAAATCGGTGGCCATCTACCTCGCACGCCGGCATAGCGTCGTAGGTTTTCCGCTTCATTGTGACTGCGGTACTCCTGTTGAGCAGGCAAGACAATCCAGGATCCAGGTAACAAACGGGCTCGTTTCTGTTCTCAGGCGCAGCAAAAGCTTATTCCGAATCTATCTTTGTTGCTGTCCATGAAGAGAGCCACTCCGCTGATACGGATCCCTGCCTCTCTGCGTTCTCTAGTAGTTGCTAGATGGAGATGCTCTTCGAGGAGTTATCATGGGTGGGGACCGCATTCCACGTTCGTGTCCAGAGACAGCGGGACAGGTGTGGCGACAAAGATGGCGTGTATTTTTTTTTTAAATAGTGGTGGACAATTCACACACAACACCATCTGACCCCAAACTAAGCAAAGCTTGTAATATGGCGGCCAGATAGCTGATATAATACTTATATAATTGTAAATACATACTTATTATACATAGAAACACCCAGACACAGTGTAAACATTTGAATCCATCACACAAATATTTGCACTGGGTGGGAATCGAACTCACGACCCTTGGCTTCGCAGGCAGAGTTACTGCCCACTAAGCCACGAGGCCAGTCACATTTGAAATTGTGGAGTTTCTCTTGGCTATACGGAAAATATTTATTAAAAAAATAGTTTATATACTAAGATAGATTCTACGTGGCAAAAAATATTGTTTCAATAAAAATTTATATACGCCCAATGGCGTTTACAATTATTCGGCATTGTCTCTTTGTTCCGAAATGTATGTACGCTATACGATGTACTAGTGTTGGACGCAACTTGCGTCGATACTCTGGCACCATCACATCTTTCAGAGACACACAGTACAGTACAGTACAGACACACGGCGACTCAAACGGCGCAAATATGCAACCCTCGGAAGTGGTTACATATTTGAGCTCTTCGGGGTTGAGACATTGGGCCCGTGAGGGCCGGGAGCTCACCTCATCTTCAAAAGCCTTTCCGAGCGCTTGGTCGACGCGACGCGTGACCAAAATGCTGGCGTTTATTTGGCCCAACGCATAAGCATTGCCATTCAGCGTGGTAATTTTATTTATTTATTTAATTTGGCTTTGTGTTGATAAATTACAATATTACAATGCTTATTAAACTAATTGTTCTTAATCTGTTATTGTTACAAGAACAAAATTATAAATTTTGACTAACCCCCGACTACTACTCTCTTGGATTCGGCTCTTCTACTACTCGGATTTGTAATCTGTACAACATTCTACTAGTAAAGCCCTTTCATTTGATGCCCATATTAAGGAAGTTGCGAAAAAAGAAATGTATTTCGCCATTTTTTGGTAGCGGCCATCTTGGATTTGAAATTTGTCATAGTGAAAAGTATTCTACTAGTCAAGCCCTTTCGTTTGATACCCATATTGAGGAAGTAGTGAAAAAAATAATATAATTCGCCATTTTGTGGTGTCGGCCATCTTGGATTTGATTTTTTTTAAAGTGCATAGTATTCTACTAGTCAAGTCCTTTAATTTGATACCCATATTGAGGTAAGTTGTGAAGAAATATTTTGTCCGTCATTTTGTGGAGGCGGCCATTTTGAATCGATATTAACCAAACATAACTAAGAACACTCGCACGGATATTAACTTTCAAATAAAAAAAACTGCATTGAAATCGGCCCATCCGTTTGAGCTCTACGGAGCCACAGACAGACACACACACAGATAGACAGACAGACAGACAGACAGACAGACATCGACGTCAAACTTATAACACCCCTTTTTTGGTCGGGAAAGTATTCATCGCTGAGATAAAGCACAGCATGCAATTATAATAATGATATAATAATAAAGCCTCTTTATTTCCTATCCCCTAATTATTACATAATCTTCAACTTATAACTATTTATTGCTATTTTACAAGTTAGATTACATTATTGAGAAATAAAAAAGTTTAGATAGGAACCCCTATTTGGATAAAGGCTTCCTCCAGTGCGTTCCAGCTTTCCCTATCTTTAGCTCGCTCAGTCCACTCTTTTCCCGCTATGGCTATGATTTCGTCACTCCATCGTTTCATAGGTCTTCCCTTCCGTCTTTTCCCACTAGGTCCATTCCATTTTGTTACTTCTTCTGTCCATTGTTTGTCGCTGTATCGTGCTACGTGCCCAGCCCATCGCCATTTTGCCCGTAGACTGTACTGAAGGACATCGATTAGCTTGGTCTTCTTTCGAATAAATTCGCTTCTTATTTTGTGTATTTTTCTTATTTTTAAAAGGCTTCTTTCCATTGCTTTCTGGCAACTGACTAGCTTTGTTTTTATTTTAGTATTGTAGGTCCTTGTCTGGCATCCATACGTAAGAGTTGGCAGAATGCATGTATTCATCACTGTTTTCTTCAGGTGTAGCGGATATTTGCCTTTCATAATTTCTTTAAGAGACCAGTATTTTTTCCAGCCTATATTTATGCGGCGTTCTATCTCTTTTTCTTCGCTTTTATCTTGAAATGATAGTTCTTTTCCTAGATATATGAAATTATTTACGTATTCAAGTGTATTTCCTTCTAGTGTTATTGTACGTGTATAGCTGTTTGTCATAACTTTAGTTTTATCTTTATTTATCAAAAGGCCTACTTTTTTTGCTTTGTTCACTTAACTCGTTTACCATTTTTTCTAATCTTTCACTACTTTCTGCAAAAAGAACAATATCATCTGCGAATCTGAGGTGATTTAGGTACCGGTTGCCTATTTTGATTCCTTCTTTCTCCCATTTTAAATTCACAAAAATGTTTTGGAGCACAGCTATGAAAATTTCAGCATGCAATTAACATTTAGATATTTTGATAATCTATGTAGGGGAATGATTAATTAATTATAATTGAATTGGATATGAGTTTCAGTGACGCTCGGTACTTTTTGAGTTTTGTTTGAGTTTGCACCAAGTACTGTTCTCCTAAATAACAACCAAACAAATAATAACAATAAAACACCTAACATAAACCTAGTAACAAATAATCCAAGAGAGCCAATTACTTCTGTATGGAACTCTAAGTTTGAATTTAGAAAGGAGTTTAGGACAGTCTGTGCCACTATGTAACAGTTTATGAAGAAACGTTAAATCAAGGTAAATTCTGCGATCAGACAACGATTGTAAATTGAAAAACGTTAGCCTTTCCTTGTATGATCGCAGAATTTTAATTTTTTTTGCAGCAAACGTCAAGTGCCACAAAAATCATTTCTAGATTATCTATATTCTCAAACTATGTACCTATGGCATAGTGAGGCCTTCACACTGGACCACAATATTCCAAAACGCTCCTGGCTAAACAATTATACAATAAAACTTTTGTTTTTGGTTTACGAAAGTCTTTACCATTTCTAATTAGGAATCCTAACATCTTTGACGCTTTTTTTTATAATATTGCCTACACAAGTTATTTTTTCATCAAACGTGACACCAAGATCTTTTATGCATTTTACTCTTTTTAATTCCGTTGATCCCAGTTTGTAATGTACATAGTTGTAAATTTTTCGACTAAAAGTGATTAAGAAACATTTTTCTGAGTTTACAAACATTCCATTTAGTTTGCACCAAGTATTGAAATTGTTCAGATCAACCTGAAATTTTTCCACATCTTCAAATGTATCTATAATTTTTTAAATTTTAACATCATCAGCACACATAAAGGGCATACAATGGGTAAAGCAGTATGGAAGATCATTAATAAAATAATTTAAAAATAGAGGAGTAAAATTAGTTCCTTGTAACCTGAGTCGATTATAGGTTGAATAGTGGACACAAACCCAGCGAAAAAATGTCTGTTGTGTAAATATGAGGTAATCTAATTCCGCATGGGTCCAGAGTAACCGTAACTTTAAAGCTTGTAGAGTAGTACAGAGTGCGGAATTTTATCAAAAGCCTTACTGAAGTCTGTGTAGATTACATCTATTTGCTTATTATTATCGATAGCCTCTGAGAGTGTCTCAACATAATTTATCAAATTCGTACAAGTGGATCGTTTCTTTATAAAACCATGTTGACAATCAGATATAAATTGCTTAAAATGTTCGTACATGTATGGGTATATTAGAGTTTCAAAACACTTTGCAAATATAGAGATTATAGATATTGGCCGATAATTACTAGCCATATTTTCATCACCATTCTTGAAAACTGGCACTACTTTTGCTATCTTCCATGTATTAGAAAAACTCCAAATCGGAGTGATTTATTGTAAATTTAGCATAGAGGGACTGAGAGAGTACAAGCACAATTTTTTATGAAAGTGGGAGGAATGCCGTCTGGTCCGGCTCCCTTGTTAATGTCGAGATTGTTTAGAGCTTTTTCCACGGAATCTTCAGATAACTGCAGATTTGTAAAGCAGTGTTTCTATTGTTTTTGATTTTAAATAGTTGTTTTGATAGAAACTTTTGGCATTCATCGTTAATACCTCTATCTTTTTGGTACAAAGAAGCAAAATATTTCGCGAAATTGTCGCAAATATTAACTCCACCTGTAACCGTTTCTGCTCCGTCGGATAATGAAACAGGATAGGTAGAGTTCCCTTTTCTCTTACTTTTCATGAAAGACCAAAACAACTTTGGTTGTGTTGGGATCTTACACTCAATAAAGTCGCGATATTTGTGATAGCTCTCGGTTGCTAGTTTGTCACAACGTTCATTTAATAGTTTAAGAGTTATTTCTTCCATTGGATTTTTATAGGTTTTAAATCTTCGTAACACTTTATTTCTCTCTTTAACTGCTCTAATTATATTTTTATTCAACCACGTGGGGAATTTAGATTTTTTTGGTCTATTAAGAGGAACGTGTGATTTAATAATATAATTTAGGATATAATAAAATGTTTCTATTTCTATAACTTTGTCAATATCATTACTGTTTCCATAATTGCATTCAATCTAGTATAATCACATCTATTGAAATTGTGTCTCGGATGAACAAGATTTTTTATTTCTTTTGTTTTATTGGTTTTTATCATTGAACTCTTAAAAACGGAAGAAGCGGCACACGCTCCTCAACGATGGCGATGTAAAATCAGGTGACGTCTCCTGATTGAGATCAGTCGCAACGTGAGCGACAAATGGAGCACATGTGTGCTAATAATTCCACGAAATTTGATTTGAGCTGTTACAATGCCATTTTGTGTGTGTACGAAAGTGCACAAATAGTACCAAGTCCAAGAAAAAGTTTCGTGGCATCACTTTTCATACGCAATTACACACAATCTTTAATTATTTCATTTAAAATAATATTTTCTGTTGTAAATAATTCAGCATTTGTAAAAAGGGACAGATATACATGACGTGAAAGAGTGGGACACGACCAGCGATATGTTGACTGCAGCGATAACGCCCAATGTTTACGTCACGGGCAACGGCTACTCCTTCTCTTTCACGCCAGTGTCTTCGTATGTCTTTCTATTCTTCTCGAAAAATATTTAAACAAACGTGTAACTGTGTATATGTATAGCTATCTCACTTCCATCTACTGCTAATTTGCTATGATGTCTTTGTCATTCATTACAATGTATCTCACGATGGAAGTGTAGCTGTGTGCACGTTGTGTATTTGTGTGAAATTTTCGCCACATTATGTTGATTTTATATTAGAACTTACCTCATCTTCCTTTCCTTAAATATATCGATGGTTTTTATGTAAATATTTAGAGGCGGGTGCTGTTTGTCTAATTTGCTGATTTCAAAGTCAGACTTCACAACTTCAATATTATTGATATTAGTTAATACTAAATCGAGTATTTTATTTAATAATTTTTTTATGGGCAGAGCCTTTATTAACAAAACTAAAATACCTACAATGAGAACTACACTACACTACAAACCTAACTAACTACATACTACAGATGTTCAACATCTTGATTATCTGTAGACCTATAGTGGTTTATGGATAATTCAGGTGTGCTTAGTTTAAGTAGGTAGGTAGGTTTGTAGTGTAGTTCTCATATAAATGGTAAATAGTCGGAATCCCGGAATGTACGGACACAGTAAATACATAACGTGCGTACTCACTTCAAACTTCAAAGTTTTGAGTTAAGTACTAATTGGGAGATCGACCATTAGTTAGTGACGCAGACCTCAGAACTTAGTATTAGTAATTCATTCAATATTGGATTTTTGGAAATGGGATATATAATATTATGTAGACGCTTCAATATTAGATTGAACGGTCCAACGCAAAAATAGGGATCGGAGCGAATAATTGGTAAATGGCCAGTTTTACTAATTGTTCATTCCGATCCCTATTTTTGCGTTGGACCGTTCAATCTAATATTGAAGCGTCTACACTCTACATAATATATATCCCATTTCCAAATATCCAATATTGAATGAATTACTAATACTATGTTATCAATTGTGTTTACCGTCTTAGCCAAGTATATCCCACAAATGAAACACAAGCGCAAGCTAACTCGATCTTAACGCCATCTAGTTGTATCTAAAGTAAACTTGTGAATAGTACTCGCATTTTATAAAATGAAGCTGACTTTTTAACCCCCGACCAAAAAAAGGGGTGTTATAAGTTTGACGTCGATGTCTATCTGTCTGTCTGTCTGTCTGTCTGTCTGTCTGTCTGTCTGTCTATCTGTGTGTGTGTCTGTCTGTGGCACCGTAGAGCTCAAACGGATAAGCCGATTTCGATGCGGTTTTGTTTATTTGAAGGTTAATATCCGTGCGGATGTTCTTAGCTATGTTTGGTTAATATCGATTCAAAATGGCCCCCTCCACAAAATGGCAGACAAAATATTTCTTCACAACCTACCTCAATATGGGTATCAAATGAAAGGGCTTGACTAGTAGAACACTATAAACTATAACAAATTTCAAATCCAAGATGGCCGCCACCACAAAATGGCGAATTATATTGTTTTTTTCATTACTACTACGATATGGGTATCAAACGAAAGAGCTTGACTAGTAGAATACTTTGCACTATGACAAATTTCAAATCCAAGATGGCCGCTCCCACAAAATGGCGAAATATATTTCTTTTTCAAAACTCCTTTAATATGGGTATCAAATGAAAGAGCTTGACTAGTAGAATGTTGTACAGATAACAAACCGAGGTAGTCGGGGTTAACCAAATTTTTAATTTTATTCTTGTTAAATACGTACATAAAAATATGGTGGTCGAATTGATAATCTCTTTTGAAGTCGGTTAAAAGGAGGAGGTTCTCAATCTTGAAAACGCCCCATTTTATTGTATTTTGAAATTTATTTTTTTGTTTGGTAAGTCATTATATCTACCTATACTAATATTATAAAGCTAAAGAGTTTGTTTGTTTGAACGCTAGGATCTCGGGAAGTACTGGTCCGAATTGAGGGATTCTTTTTCTATTGGATAGTCCATTTATCGAGGAAGGCTATAGAAAATAACGCTACTATTAATAGAAGCGGAGCATGAATCAAGAATGTAACAAATTCGGGAAAAAATATTCCTTTTTGAGAGTTTTCTTACGTTTCGTACTTTGACGTGACACATGACAGCATGTGTCCAAAATTGCGTCATTGAATATCACAGAGTTTATACCTCTTGAATATAAAACCTTTGCTAATCATTTTTTTTTCTAAATCTGAGTTTGTACGACCTATTTCCGACAGGTGGCGTAGCAGGTAGCTGAAGAGGTGTTTTGTTTTATTCTCAGGAATGACTGAACCGATTTCAGTCATTATTTCACCGTTGTATATGTACGGGATCCTGATGAGTACTATATGTATAATGTACCACGGGCAACGCCGGGGCGGACATCTAGTTATATATATAAGTACTTAGTTCAGACGTGGTCCCATATTATAATTTAAGTATATCGAAATCGGTGAGTCGGTTTTTGAAATATGAATAAAAAATTGGCAGTCATAGGAACTGCCGATAGAAGTGAAAACTTATATAACTCAGAATTGGATAGCTTACTTTGGAAACTACGCGGCTGTAACCGGAGGGCGTAGCCTGGCCATCACGACATGGCCATCTAGAAACGCGTCAGCAATGTCAGCATTTCCCATTGGCTGACTGACGTATTTCTAGACGGCCAGGCCACGCACTTTCAGCATTTCCCATTGACGCATTTCTAGATAGCCAATGGCCATGGTTCCGAGTTTACCCGAAGATTTCTTATCATTCCCGAGCGTGACGCTAGAATTCAATTCACAGCCCACGAAAAATCTGTCTGCGCTGTGGCAAAAGAAGTTTTTACTTCTAAAGCTAAAAGTAGCTTTGCTTAGAAAAATTAATTAACATAATCACTTACCTGATTTATTTATTAAAAGCGCTACTCACTCATCTATTTGAAGTCTAG
The DNA here is from genome assembly GCA_017562165.1 of Ectropis grisescens. Classification (NCBI taxonomy): domain Eukaryota; kingdom Metazoa; phylum Arthropoda; class Insecta; order Lepidoptera; family Geometridae; genus Ectropis; species Ectropis grisescens. The sequence goes on along the minus strand of CM029792.1, from coordinate 13,035,684 downwards.
TCAGAATCAGAATCAGAATAATTTATTGTTGAACTGTGTACAAACTAGTTGGTAGGTTACAATATTTCCAGTACTTACAACAGTCTGCCCTCTGCGAGCATACAATACTAATTAACGTTAAGTCAAAAAGCTAGTAGACTATCTACGTTGTAAGTGGGCATTTGCCTACTTACCACGTAGATAGTCTACTACCTACCTAGACTTGGCTGGCACCGACTTCAATTAGACGAGTGAGTAGCGCTTATAATACCAAATTCATGAACGTATAAACAAGTCGGACGTAGTCTCGCTAAAACAAAAACTGTGTCACTTGAGTCCAGTGTTTCCACTTTAATCATTTCCTTTCCCCTCGCCTCAATTAAGATTTCCCCTTTTTCCCCCTAAAAATTATTCAGGTATAATTTTGGCACACCCCCATCCCCACTCAGGAGAGATTCAAATTTTAAAATTACAACTAATTTCAAATCCCTCACCGAAAACCATATTATCAGAAACATCGCCATAATGAAAAAAACAATCGGAACTGATATCTGTATGGACTAATTATAGGAAAATTTTCCTCAATATGACGAAGGTTTTGTATTTGTTTGATGAGGCATGATTTCCCCTTCACATCTCTTTCCCCTTTTTATTCCCCTCTGGACCCTAATTTCGTCTAATGTCAGCCTATCAGTGACAACCTGACAACGCACACGTGTAAATGTAAGTAGACTCAAGCAGTGTTTCCACAATGAGGGGAACTTCCCCTTTCTTCAAAAGGGGACGTGTGCGTCCACTTACATTTGCACGTGTGCGTTGTCAGGTTGTCACTGATAGGCTGACACGCACATATATACACAAGTCGCGCGAGTTATGACCCACTGATGTGTGCGTGTCAGCCTGCATGTGACAGTGCACACGTGTATAATATTATGTACTCGGTGGACACAGTTTTGGTTTTAGCGAGACTACGTCCGACTTTTTTTATACGTCCATGACCTAATTTTATTAATTTATTTCTCGCTTTTTAGTTCCTGTATATGGTTTTGAAATCGGTTTAATTTTTTACGTAACATAATTAGTTTATTTTACCAATTTAAGTGTAAATTCATTGATGCATCTACACAATTTCGAGTTTTTTGTAAAATCTTTCAAAGATTTTTAGTTTTTTGTTCATACATATTTCAAAAACCACCGAACCGACCAAAAATTTAGATAAAATTTATATAGGAACATTCGGGAAGCATATACCTACAACCGAACAAAAAAAGAAATTTTAAAATCGGTCTGGGCATTCTCGACAATTCTATACATATAAAAAAAACATGGTGGTCGAATGGGGAGTTTTTAAGACATAAAAAGACCTGTCAAATACAGTTCCCAATTTCACCGCAGGTAGCACCACTGTTTTATTTTGTTAGAGAAATTTCACAAAAACCAACAGTGGTGCCACACTTGACAATATTTAAGTAGAACTATCTTTGACAAGTCTTTTTGCGTCTGGAAAACGCCTCATTGATAACCTCCTTCTTTTTGGAAATCGGTTAAAAAGATACCTGTAATATCTTATTCTGCTCTCATCCAGTAGCCCGCCAGTGGTGGACCAGCCATTTTCCGTGATGAACACAGGTGGGTTGTCGTAAATACGCTTAATTTCTACCAGGATTTTGTTAAAGCCCCATGGTACTTCCTGGAATTTATTAACATAAATTAAATTAAAGGGGGTTTTAAAACTTGTGTATGATGTTAAGCGACGAGGCGGTCTACGATGTGACGTACTTGTCTAGAAGAAACCGATTCACTCTCGATTTGAAGACAACAAGACTATAACAATCAGGAAAACCCACACAGGCAACGCATACCACAGCTCAGATGTTCTAATCACAAAAGTAGAATCAAACCGCTTTATTCGAGTATTGGAACATCAACCATCAAACGATGACGATGTGGAAAGATCCTCTTTCTACGACAAACTAAATTTCAAAATAAAGTCGCTACTTTCCTACTCTGGTTGTACTTCGATCCGTCGTTTCGTCCTACCTTTAGAGAACTACTAACTCTAATTGGAGTAGGTTTATACAATTTAAATGTCAAACAATGTTCGGTCGGTCGAACAAACTAGAATCGGAGTAGGAAAGTTGCGAGTTTATTTCGAAATTTCGTTTACGTAGAAAGAGCGTAGACGTCCAGCAGGTCTATCTACTACGAAGTCCGATAAACGATATATCGGCCGAAGTTATGGACGTTTATACCACGAAACACAATCGGTCGGTTGATCTGATCGGGCGTTTCGTTCATCCCGACCGACGCTGATTTGACAGTTTTGTGTCATCAACCAACCGATTGTATTTCGTGGTATAAAACGTCCATAACTTCGACCGATATATCGTTTATCGGACTTCGTAGTAGACCTGCAGATCTTCAACATGTATCGTGGACGGCCCGCTCCAGTGCTCCGTCACCTCTTCGACGCTACGCCGTTAGATTACCATGTCGGTGATCCTAACCCATAGAATATTCCCCTATCGAAACGAAGAAGCTCTTTAAAAAATGTCACCTGCAGCCAAGTAGAAGCGGCTTGCGGCCAAGTTGGATCCTTCACAAGCACCGACCCCATGTCATCCATGTAGGATGGTACGGCGTACATTCCCTCAACTGACGCGTCTCTGTATGCCATCTTTGACGTGTACCTGACATTAAAAAAAATACATCATTATCGTTCCCTGAAGTCCAACATTACCGAATTTAATTAAAAAATTACACTCACAAGCGGAGGGCGTGGTTATGAGCATGGCCATCTAGAAGTGCGTCAGCATGACGCTGCAATGGGAAATGCTGACGCATTTCTAGATGGTCATGTCATGGTTCATGGTCCCGATTACCAGAAGATCTCTTATCATTCCCAAGCGTGACGCTAGAATTCAATTCACAGCCCACGAAAAATCTGTATCTGGGGCGCCAAAAGAAGTTTACATTTCAAAACAATTGCGTACTATGAAAACGGTAAGGCCAAAAAAATTTCAATCTACTATTTGTGGTGCCAATAAAGTGTTTGTGGTTTGGATTGCATTGCATTGTCAATAAATATGATTACAATAACATTGGTAGGCATTTTTTTAACAACACCAGTGTAATTCTTACGTATTGACTCCAAGAAAATCCGCCGATCCCCTGATAAAGGCCACTTCGTGGGCAGATAGATCAGGAAGCCTCGAGCGAGGGTAGCCCTGCTCGGCGCTCTTCGCCGCGACGTTCTGCTTCAGCTCGAAGGGGAAGTCGCCCCCTTTCGAGAATATTGGGTGGTCGTACTGTCCCCACTACAAACATAAGAAGGTAGAGCTTTATTTAGTATGAGACAGTTAACCTACATCTATGATCATCATCAGCCGCAAGACGTCCACTGCTGAACATAGGTCTCCCCCTAGATTTCCACAACGAACGGTCCTGCGCAACCTGCAACCAGCGGTTTCCAGCGACCTTTGTGAGGTCATCTGTCCATCTAGTGGGAGGCCGTCCAACACTGAGTCTTCCGGTTCGTGGTCGCTACTCGAGAACTTTTCTTCCCTATCGGTTGTCAGTTCTGCGAGCGATGTGGCCTGCCCATTGCCACTTCAGCTTGCTTACTCTTTGAGCTATGTCGGCCACTTTCGTTCTTTTGCGAATATCCTCATTACGGATTCTGTCGCGCAAAGAGACTCCGAGCATAGCTCTCTCCATAGCTCGCTGTGTGACTTTGAGCTTCGTTATGAGGCCCACAGTTAAGGACCACGTCTCAGTACCATAAGTCATCACTGGCAACACGCACTGGTTAAAGACTTTCGTCTTTAGGCATTGGGGTATTTTGGACTCAATCTATGATGGTTGTAATCAAATTTAATACAAACAATTCGTGAAAAATACATCAATTGTGCACAATAGGCGTGACGACAGGCCCTGCAATTATGTATATTAAATTATTTGATATAATGACAATATTTATGTAGAATAAAATATGTGACAATTTTAATTTTGATATTTTTTAGTTTAACTTACTTTATAATCATTCAAAGATGGATAGGCAAGTCCATTTTAAAAGTACGAAATTATTAGAAAAAGTATTTTCCATTGGATAACTCACAGAATACACATATTCTGTGGGATAACCCATTCAATTTCAAGTTACTTTTGTTATGAAACCAGTTTCCTAAACGCAATGTTTAATATACCATACAAACTTTACGCGCGACGCATAGACAATACGACAGTGTGACGTCACGTTTCTGTAGTGATTTGTATGAAGCGTTTTTGGGAGAGTCCAAAATTCTGATTTTAAAATCGTGATATCACGGGAAGTTTTTCAAATAACAAAGTAATTCTTTTACCTGTTTCAGTTATTGAGTAGGCTTTTGATGGCACATTAAATCAAAAATGAGTCGTCATGCCTATTGGGATCATGAAAAAATACATAGTGTAGTTTCAACAGGGATCATGACTGGGTCACAAATAAACCTACCGTTCTAATTCGTCCGTCACCTATATTATAAAAAATCAGCTATATTAGAATAAATGTTCTTCGTTTCATCGAATTTGACACATTTGTTCGTAAAAATCTTACCAAGAATTGAGACCAGTCGAAACGTTTGCACTGTATCTTCGTCTTTTATTGTTTGTGAAACAAAAGAAAGAATACGTGTTAATTTTTTTTAATCTGACGAACTGATTAGTTTTTGGTCATCATGTCTATTAGGTATACATTCAGAAACTATTTAAAATACTTAAAGATTATACATGAGGCAGATTCTAATCGTTGTGACTCGTGTTACTTATATGGGATACTTACATCAAACTGCCTTGCATCCATAGCCGCATGGTAATCGTCCATCGTGTCCGACGCCGGCTCGTACCAAGTATGACTTATTGAGATTCCAATCGTTCCATTTTGTAACTTCCTGAATTCCTCATCATACATGTGATAGACACTCGCATGAGCTAGAAGAACATTCTTGGCACAGAGATACTCTCCAACCCCAGTCATATTTAAAGCGGGTGCTTTAGCTGCGGAACCATAACCCTCGTAGCAGATCTGTTTTGGCTCATTAATCGTAATCCAATACTTTACTCGGTCACCAAAACTGTTGAACAAGATCTTTGCGTAGTCGCTAAACCAGTCTACTATGGCCGGATTTGCCCACCCTCCTAGTTTCTGCAGGTTCTGAGGCAAGTCCCAATGGTACATAGTCAAAAACGGTGTGATGTTATGCTTCAGCATTTCGTTGATGAGGTTGTTGTAGTAATCGATGCCTGGTTGGTTGATCCGGTCTGCGAAGCCGCTGGGAAGTATCCTTGGCCAGGATACGGAGAATCTATAGAAGTCCAAGCCTAATTCTGTCATGATTTCAACGTCCCGTTTGTACTGATGGTAGGAGTCTGCAGCCATGTCTCCTGAGCTTCCATCTCTTACTGGATTGTTTTCAGCGTGTACCAACTCATCCCATATTGATGGACCCTTGCCTGTGGTTAGGAAACTTTTGTTAGTAAAGATTTTGAGCTACCACTGCCCATAGCTCAATAAGTCAAATCATTTCATGGTTGATGTTGGAACAAAGAGGTTTATTATTACTTTTTTTTTAAATTTAAACGTCAAACAATAATCGATCGGACGAAACAAAATAGAATAGAAGTAGGAAAGTTGCGAGTTTATTTCGAAATTACATTTTTCGTAGAAAGAGATTAGACGTCCAGCTTTACTGCTTCGCCGCTAGTCTAATGGTATGTCGCTCAGCTACATACATTAGATACGCATAGAATATAGACGCATAGATACGCATTAGAATAGAATAGAATATTAGATTTGCACCTACCAAAATTTGACCCGACTTCAACTTAAAATTGAACTCAGACGCTTAACAACATTTCATACTTTTTGAGGAATCAACTAAACACAAAAGTTACGGTTGGTCTAGTCGGAAGAACGGCGCCTGCTGCTCCGAAGCCCCCGGGTACAAATCCCACCCGTACCTCTGTCTTTTCGAAGGCATGTGCGCAACGTTGCTAACTTAATACGGTAAAGGAAAACATCGCGAGGAAACCGACATGTACCTAGAATCTTTCGAGGTCATGTGTCATTTCATCATCAATCATCAATCCGCACTGGTGGATTATCCTTGACTCTCGTCTTGCGAGAGAAGGCTGCGAGTCCCAGCTGTGGGAATATTTAGTGGGCTGCTTGTACTTATGCTGTAACTAAACACACGGTTCCAATGAAACAGCTAGTACGATTAGGTATGTCTTACCATAAGCAAATTATAGTTTTTTGTTGATATTTCAAAAACCCCAACACCATTTATTATGGAAACGCCTCTGAATTTTTATCTAGCCAACACAAAAATAATTATCCAAATCATAATTAGCAGGGCCAACATACTTTAAATTATTAATTTGTACTAAAAAAAAATTCAACTATATTAAAAACCTTATTTTTTTAAAGTTTGTTAAAAATACAGCCTATCCCTTTCTTACCATCTTCATCCCAAGCTCCCTCGATCTGGTAAGCGGATGACGAAGCGCCGAATAAGAAGTTTTTCGGAAAATTTCGCAATCTTTTCTTCGAGGATACAGCCTCGAATGAGAGCACGACCAAGCTGAAATGGTAAAATGCCATAAAGTATACGTTACAAAAGAAAATGTAACTACGAGTACGTCTAGCTTTACATAATGTAGGTGCCTATTTATTTCTACCTCTATAGTTCTCTAAAAAATAAAACCCGTTTTGACATTTGAAAAAGACCTAGAGAATCTGCTGCTCAATCATGTCGGAATAAATCTAAATGGCTGACCGGATCAGACTGAAATTTTGACCACAGCTAGATAACTGAAGAAAGGTTCTCGAGTGCCGATCACGAACCGGAAGACGCAGTGTTGAACGGCATCTCACCAGACGGACAGATGACCTCACAAAGGTCGCCGCAAAACCGCTGCAGGTTGCACAGGACCGTTTGTTGTGGAAATTTAAGGGGGAGGCCTATGTTCAGCAGTGGACGTCTTGCGGCTGATGATGATGATAACTGAAATTTCTTTTTGAAACAGTCTGAAATTTCTCATACGGGAAAGAGAACTAACAACGCGGGTAAAGCTACGAAACGCTCCTAGTATTATTATAGACTAATAGTGCCCGCGGTTTCACCCGCGTAATTCCCGATCCCGTTATTTTGCCGGGATAAAAAGTAGCTTACGTTACTTCTAATACCTTCAAGAATATGTGTACAAAGTTTCATGATGATCGGTTTAGTAGTTTTCGCGTTAAAGCGTAACAAACAAGCTTACAATCCTTATAATATTATATTACAACGCTCCTCACACGAGTCCTAAAATCAGAGGAAATGACGTAAAACTAGTGGGGAGGAGCCTACATCGCAATTGGTGGTGCGATGTAGAGTCCTCCCCACTACTTTTACGTCATTTCCTCTGATTTTAGGGCTCGTGTTTAGAGGGCTTAAGAGATAAGATAGTGCTAGTCTAATATATAAAATTCTCGTGTCACAGTTTTCGTTGCCATACTCCTCCGAAACGGCTTGACCGATTCTCATGAAATTTTGTGAGCATATTGAGTAGGTCTGAGAATCGGCCAACATCTATTTTTCACACCCCTAAGTGATAAGGGTTGTTCACCCCTAAAATATTTTTTAATTTTTTGAACAATTTTTATTTGTTAGTATTTTTTTATAATGTGGCATTAAAAATACATACAACCCTAAATTTTTACCCTTTTATCACCAACCCCTATTTATTAATCTATATATGTAAAAATCAATGCCACTTTTCGTTGTAAGTGAACTCCTTCTAAACGGCTCGACCGATTTTAATGATTTTTTTTGTATACACTTGGGTAGGGTCCTGGAAGGTTTAGATTCACAAATCAGCCCGGCAGATGGCACTGCACTTGATATATTTAGTTACTATCCGAGCGAAGCCGGGACGGGCCGCTAGTAATATTATAGATTTAAAAGTTTTAGCCGTAGGTAAGACGTGAAATGATAAAGCTGAAATATGCAACTCAAATAAATTATTGCCTGGAGTAACATACAAGCTACTTTTAGCCCCGAAAAGTGTAGAGTTAGTATAACCATTTGCTAAATTCTACGCAGAAGAGATTGCGAAAACATACCTACTAAACTGTGTAAGACAGATTCAAAACCCCACTGAGATAAGTCAAGTGTAGGCAAGCCATATCTGAGATAAAATTATATAATTCAACTCACCAGAGCACCGCGTATTTTGTCAGCATGTCTGGTCAGTGCGCGTACCAGCATTGAATTAAGATTATCAAGAACAATCATTCGTGACATATGTGGGTATATCAAGTGTTGAAAAAGGGGGCTATTCTCTATCCCTTCGCGTAAACTCGTACGATTTTCAATAATTTATTTTCACCGAAAAAAAACCGACTTCAAGTTAAATTGAGACAATAGACCAAATTTGATAAGAATCTATCACTACGTTGTCTAATTACATGAAAGCAGATTGTACTTGGTTTTTTGTTCATATTTCAAAAACCGCCATAACGATTTCAATAAAATTTATATGGGACCTCGGAATTACGATATACCAAATAAAAATGTAACCATTAAAATCAATGAACAATATACAACATGCAAAATGTAAAATAAGTACTATTCTGATTTTGTTTTCTAGTGTTCTTTACACATTTTATCTTAATCTTCTTCTAAATTTGAAATGTGGCTAGTTAGTTGTTTCACAATGTTTGTGAACTATCTAATTTGTCTACTGTTTTAAAGCATGTTAGTTTTAAGCTCAGGTCTGTTGGCCTAATTTTCTTTGAGTATTAGCTCTAATTTAATAATTTTGTTATCAAACTACTGTATTTCAACAAGAATCGTTTCAAGGCCCACATAGTTTAGAATGTAATACAGTTCTGTATTCTGTATAGTACCTATACTTTTATGTTATAACATGTGTTTATATATGTTATAACACTCTGCTTTGTGTGCTCATTGAATAAATAAATACACACAACCGTATTAAGAACTTCCTCGTTTTTTTAAGTCGGCTAAAAAGGTTTCATCTGTATTTATTTATCATTACAACGCTTTAAAATGAGTAGGTGCATTAGTGTGACAATGCGATGCCACACTATACTCTGTACATATACATAGGATGTTGCGTATACCTACAAGTATACATAGTAAAAATTGATTTCATTTTTTCATGATGTCTATTTTGTAATAGCACTTCTTTATTATTTTTTTAATAAAAAGTGACGAGATGAACATGACATGTGCCTGATGATAAGCAACATGCCTGCCACATATTAGGACAGTGACACGCAACTCTTGAAACAGGAAGAGTCCAAATCATAACCTATCACTGCACTGCGCTCGTCACCCAGAGATCTAAGATGTTAGATCTCGAAGCCCTGTAATTTCTCTGGAAACATTGCCCTTCAAACTGGAACACAGTAATGTTTGCACATTACTGTTTGGCGGTAGAATAACTGGCAAAGGTGTGGTACTTCCTCAGGCGGACTCTGCCAAGAGTCCCAACCACAGCTAAAATGTCTTTCAGTATTTTTAATTTATTTGGAATCGGCTGCCTCTCTTAGATTTTTTGGCAGGTGGTTAAATATTTTGTACATCATTTGTAATGAAGGCTTTTACGGACTATTTCTAGCTTTGGTTCGGAAGACACTATTAGGTCCTTTCTGCGAGTGTTTGCATTGAAAGTGAAAAAATTATGGTGTTGTTTAGCAAATATTGCAGTTTAGCTGATATGCATATACAACGTACAAGGTAGAGTTAGTATTTCCTGTGGTATAAAATGAGATATCAGCAGCTATCTCGTTGACGAATGTTCACTAAAATTCGTAAACAGGAACCGATGATTACATTCTTTATGTCTTCAAATCGAGAGTGAATAGGTTTTTTCTAGGTAAACACGCACCATCGTAGACCGATTGTGTTTCGTGGTATAAAACGTCCATAACTTCGGCGGATATTTCGTTTATCGGATTTCGTAGTAGACCTGCTGACAAGGTGTAAGAATTTCTGTTCGCATTTAAGTTTTTCTATGCATTAAAAAAAAACGTATTAGCATACTGTTTTTTTTGCCAACAGCCAAAAACTCATAACAGCTATATCAACAATGAATATCCCACATCTAAGCCAGATACATTATTGATCATATTACCTCAGTATAAAGAAAAAATAGACTGTTAATATTATGATGACGATTCTGTACAGAAAAACCTGCTAACGTGAACTAAGTAATTATAAACACATTATGGTTGTGACTGCTGTAACGATACGATTAATTTATTTCATTTTATATGAACAGGATGTCTATCTAATCTCTTTCTACGAAAAACGTAATTTCGAAATAAACTCGCGATTTTCCTACTCCGGTTCGGTATTCTAAGCCCACTATAATTTAAACAGACATCCTAGAATGTTTAACCGTCAAACAATATTCGATCGGATGAAACGAAGTAGAACTGCAGTAGGAAAGTCGCGAGTTTATTTCGAAATTACGTTTTTCGTAGAAAGAGAGTAGACGTTCAGGCCAGTTTGGTCATTATGTATCTTCTTCACTGTCAATGCCAGTGGTATCTACATGTAGATGAACCTATACATTGTGGAAAAATATTTAGAGGTTTCACATGACTTCGAACCCCCGAGTGTACCGAGTGAGGTTCAGAGCTTTGGCTGTATATATCGAGCCTGTTATGGAAGAACATCGTAAGCGACAAAATTTAGGTATTTCACTTTATTATCGGGACGTGTAGCTAAAACAATTTACGCCTTATTGCAAAGACTCTTAGACCTATAACTGCAAAAATTATGTATTATATTACAGACAAATACGAGTAGCTTAATCAGCCGTTCAATTGACAGCCTATATAATTCCGGCCGTTAGGCAGTTAATTGTACAGCTAATTAACCGAGTTTTATTTATATTTTTTTGTAATTTAGAGTGACGTTACGTGCAGGACATACGCCTGATGGTAAACAACATACCTGACCTTAGCAGCACGGTGTCACGCAGCTATTGGACCATGAAAAGTTCAAATCATTACCTAGTCATGCGATGCGGTCGACACTCACAGATTTCAGGTGATGGATATCACATCCCTATAAGGATTATTATTCACATACTTATTTAATTTTCTTATTTTTTAAGTGATTTACAATGAATATTAACAATAAACAAAATTCACAAAAAACTTAAAAACTAGAATGCCGTCTGCAGTGGGGCAGAACCCAAGCTTACGGGTGGTTATTATGTGGTGGTGGTTAAACTGCAGATAGAGAGAGAACCTCCTGATTATGCGTGTCGTGTCCAGAACAACTGCCTTTTGTATCTTAGCCTTGACCCAATCGTCTACCGAAAGATGTTAGTCGAGGATTTTCGCTATAAGACCGTTTACTGACACGACTATCGGGACTATGCTCGTGGAATCAACATCCCACATGGCAGTAACCTTGTGAGCCAAGGTAACTAAAATATTTAAGTATTTATAATATTTATGACGGATAATAAAATTATAATTAACATATATATATTTGAATGCAATAAATTTACCTTGAGAATAGCCCCAACGTTTTATTGTAAAACAAAGGAATTTTGTTTACATTCGTAGGTACTGTTCACACTCGATCACTGAGGATGTGATAATCTATACAAATAAACAATAATACGTAATCAGAAACAATATTAATACTAAAAACAGCTAGTGACGGTTGAAAACGTAAGACCGAGGATCGGGCTGAGTCTGAGTGGCGTATTATGGGAGATGCCTATGTCCAGCAGTGGCAGAACACGGGCTGATTATGATGGAGATGTGAAACAATAATAACCATAGTTATGAGGTTGTGACTGCCAATAGTAAGTGTTGTAGAAAAGTCTCGACCTTAGATAAAGTAGGTATCCTCTTTGGTCTCGACGCTTTCGTTAGATATGGATAGGACCACAGATTACTGAAACAAAAGGTTTACGTTTTGTGTAAATACGCCATATAGGCCAAGCACCGGGGATTTTTTGCAACGTACGGGACCTGGAATTTTTTTTTGGAATATGTTCAAGAGTGTCCTCTGAATGTAAATCCAAGTTGGCGCGGCGGGGTGGGGTTCGCTTCAGCCGCCATCTTGGAAAACACGTTTTGTTGAATATCTCGCTAACCGCGCATCGTACGGTAAAATTTGTAGAGATCATTATTGTAGATAATAATATGTGTCATCTGTTTTATTTGATTTGATTGAAACTTTTTTGTATAACCCATAGATGTTTTATTATAGCACTCCAAACATTATACAATTTGGTTTTTACTAAATGTTTAGTTTATAAAAACAATGGTAACTGAATTGTAGAACATGATGTATTATTATATTACCTATAAATTTTATTAGATTTTTTTCCCGTAGCATTTATAGTTTAGGCGCTATAATGCTGTAAATGAGATTATAATGCTATATATTCAATTTTGCACCATATGTTGTAAATTTATAGGTAATTTCATGCTTCTACAATTCAGTTACCATTTTTAATTTATAAACTAAACATTTAGTAAAAAATCATACTTAGTAAAAACCATATTGTATAAAGTTTGGAGAGATATAATTAAAAACCTATGCGTTATACAATAAAAGTTTCAAATAAAACAGATGACAAATATTATTATCTACAATAATGATCTCTACAATTTTTATCGTACGATGCGCGGTTCGCGAGATATTCAATAAAACATGTTTTCCAAGATGGCAGCTGAAGCGAACCTCACCCCGCCGCGCCAACTTGGATTTACATTCAGGGGAAACTCTTGAACATATTCCAAAAAAAAAATACCAGGTACCGTACGTTGCATTACATACCTACTTTATTTGCTGCGGCGCGCAGCGCTTGTACTAATAATAGAGCACATGCCCACAGATTTTTCGACGATGTTCAGGGTCATTTGATTATGCACGGCATTGGTTCCAAACAGTTTCAATACCTGTTCTAATCCATTATTCCGCAATGCCGTATAAAAATCATGCGACAAGAAGAGCGAAGTCGCAACCTCTCTACTTAGTCAGTGGTCGCAACCCTTCCCCCCTCTTCAATTTGCTTTCAGTTGGACAGCTTTCAAATGCCAGCATAGTGCTGAATCCTATTATTTTATACCCTTCTATCATCCTACATAGGTCTCCTGCTGTATCTTATGACCCATAAATTTTGTTCACGGTAATATAATATAAACCTATAGTCTATAATATAAACCACCAACGGTAGCTTGCTAGCTTGGGGCTTACCCCTAGATTTATGTTGTCGTAGATTTTTCTACCCAATTATAACTTGTGTAGAGGACTTGAGCTATAAACAATGTGAAATGGATCAGTGATAGAGTAATAAATATGTGTAAAATAACTACCTAGTGGGGCAAGGTTTTACAATAAATCTATCAACGATATCATTATCAGTCTTTGAGGATAGTTTGGTCTGAGTTATCGGTGCTCTGTCCTTGTTTACTCGTTGGACTTGTTTTGTTTTTAATTCTTGTTTTTTTTTCTGTAAGTAAATAAGTCGTTTTATACCGACAGATAGATTATTTTCCAACTTCTTTGCAGACAAGTGAAAGTTATGATATCATTGACTCTGACCTGACATTTTTGTAATCAATTATATAATATAAGCATTGATTACATACCTCAATATAAGTATTTTTTGTCATCGATATAAACCAATGGATGTGCCCTGAGTAACTGAAATTGGTAATAAACTGCGTCTCTATGTGTGTCGTAAGTAGTTTACACATAACTAATCTACTTGACCCCTAGACTCGCTTGCGGCGCGATATGCTGTGGGTCTACTTATTTTGGTTGTTGACAACGAATAGTGATAGTAAAACGTCCGGCGTTTACCGCTTCCTACAACCGACTGGAACGGAATGAGTAAGCTCACTCTTCCCAACAATGACATGATTCCGTGCGCCCAGAGAAGTATTACAAATAGAAGCGTTATAGTCTAACAATCATGCAATAAATCACAGCGGAACTTGCACACATACACATATACCTACACTTCCATTTGTATTAATAAATATCACGCGGAAGAAAGAGACAACATATCCAGAATATCGGTTGTTGGAAAGGAAAAGATATAGGTTTAGCAAACAGCATCATACCACAACACAATCTGCTGCCATGACACTAATTGGGGGGTTTACCGCCGAACGAAACATGTCTTAGCTTTAATATTTTTCTCTCTTTTCTTTCCGTTTGAAATGGTAGAGACCGCAAAAGCAAAGCGAAAGCCGATTTAGTTAGGCGGTAGCAGGCCGGATCTCTCTTACACTCTCGTTCTAATCTGACTACATATATCCATCTCGCTCTATCCATTCGTAGGAATAAACAACCAAATTAAATAACAAATAATTTGAAAAATAATTATGGTGTTACTTACGCATGAAATGAATCATTTTTCTCTTTAACTGTTGCAGTATAATTTTTACAATGTCTAAAAACACAGGATGGCATTTTTCCTTCTGGTCTTATCACAATGTTAAACGAAAATACCTACAAGCGATACGGACTGCTCTCGACACTAGAGAGTGCATGACTGAGCGGGGATAAGGTAATTACCTCGTTTTCGTCTTGCCAAAGTTTTGCTCGAGGAACTCGTCTATTATTAATAGGTCATTGCGTGCGCCCTAAAGTTTGGGAGGGCTCATCTGTGTATTGAGATGTTTGTTTTTTGTTAACTATAATGTTCGTTAATTTGTTCTTTGTTTTAGTTGTTTTTCTACATGCTGAAAGGCAGATTTTGGCTCTCTATTGTTCTGGTACATCTATGTAATCCCATGAGGCATTTTCCAGATGCAAATTGTCTTGACAGAAATTGTTCTAAATTTTGCAAAGTGTGGCACTACTGTTTGTTTTTGTGAAATTTCGCTAACAAAATAAAACAATGGCGCCACCTATGGCGTAATTGAGAACTGTCTTTAAATTAAAAAAAAAGTTTGTCTGTTTGCTCAATCACATCGGCTGAACTGATCAGGTTGGAATTAAGAACACACTTGATTGTAGTCTGAAATAAAACAAAGGCTACTTTTTATTTATGTATAATAAGTATGTATTTAAAACTATATAAGTATTATATCAGCTATCTGGCTGCCATCACACAAGCTTTGCTTAGTTTGGGGTCAGATGGTGTTGTGTGTGAATTGTCCACCAATATTTATATTTATTTATTTATTCCATGAAAATTACAGGAACATGAACTACACAGTAAGGCCACGGGTGCTGTTAGTGTACCCGCAAACTTAAGTAAAGATTATGATTATTCATACAAAATTAAACACTAACATCAATAGTGACACAATGGGGCGTTATCGAGATGGAAATTTACTTGTCAAAAATAGTTATAATTTAAGTCAAATGTGGCATCACTGTTTGTTTTTGTGAAATTTCGCTAACAAAATAAAACATTGGCGCCACCTATGGTGAAATTATGAACTGTTTTTGACAGCTCTTTTTGCATCTTGAAAACGAAAACAATATTCGCAATGAGCCGAATATTTTTTTAAGTAGGCTTTCATGTCATTTAGAAAAAGCCGTTTTCTCTTCATTGGATGGCCTTTGCTCTCTTTTCTTGCAATGAGAGAGTAAGGGCCATAATCCACCCGCTGGCCAGTTTTTTTTTTTTTTTTTTTTTATTTTTTTTTATTTAAATTAGCCACTCCACAGACTCCGGGGTCCGTGATCTTTGTCATTACAATTATCGTTTTTTACACATATCTTGGATAAGGAGAAGAAGAGGAAAATAGGAGGGAGTTGGGTACATTTAAAATCTAATTCTAGTGCTCGTCTGTAGAGCCGATCACTACCGGTTGGGATTCCGCTAGTAATCGACTCGACATCGAGTGTTTGCCTTGTCATTTGCCTAAGCTGCCTCCTCCCGGCCCAGAGCCTCCACAACGGCCGCATTTCTGTCCCTGATGGCCATCTGTAGGTTAAAATCGCGGATGATCTTCGGTGATGCAGCCCACGCTCGCCGCACGAACCGACCGATGGCGTCGTCGGTGTCGTCAGCGTAATATGTGAAGGTCCCCGTGTGCCGTGAGATTGCCACTACCGCATGGGGCACGCTCTCGTGCAGCTTCATGTTTGCCTTGGTTTTGATTACGATTACCGACTCGTATGTTAGTCCTTGAGCTTCATGGATAGTAAGGATGCGTGACCCGGTGCCTGATCCATAACCTTGGTTTGTCAGGGTCTCCTTCTCCTCTTGAGTGTGAACTAAGAAGAGGGTATTTGGTAGGGTGTTGGGTATTTGCGCTCCCTTATATCTTCTCTGTTCTAGGGACTTTATACGGGACGCTGAAGAGTACATACCGGAGTATATTTCCCTCAGTGCATATGCGACGTCCATTGGGTTTCGATGTGTGCAGAGCAACTCCTGGCTGATCTTTGTTACCAGGTTCGGGCGATGATACCTCATTTCGAAGAGATTTTCCCTGTCGATATAAGGCAACTGATTGACGTCTCCAATGAGGACAATTTCACCAACACCAGACAGCCTTGAAGCCATCACAATGGCTCCAAAATGGTTCATGAGAGCTTCGTCCACCATGAGGCGACTGAAACTTTCTCTACCGAAACCATTTACCAGAGCAGAAGCCATGGTTCGCACTCTGGTTTTGACCAGGTTTCCGATTCGGTGCGATAGCTTTTCTTAGATCTTTGCTGCCTCAGTTGTTGTAGTAATGATGGCGTCCTTGTCCACGTCGAAGTGTCTAATCACCCATGTTGTTTTTCCACATCCTGGAACTCCGTTGACCCACTGTATTCTCGGTACCTCCCAATTTTCCCAATCTGCTTTGACGTTTCCGTTCCCTTCGATGGTCTTGGCCATCTCTAGGATCTTATCGTCCAGCATAATCTTGGTGCATCGGGCAGTAACTACAATTGGGTCGTTTGGTGGTGTCGCATAAACAGGCACTCCCGCGCGCTCTGTCTCTCTCTCGTTCAGTGTCACGAAGCCATTTTCTGCACTGTAAGCTGCCATATACTGTCCTGTCATGGTTCCCTTGATGACCCGGGAAGTGACATTATTGTAAATGGCTGCTTCGGCCTCCTCGAGTTTCGCCTTTAAAAGGCTTTCACTTCCTAGCCTATAGGACTGCATGATGTTTTCGCAGGTCTTGAGGTTGACTTGTCGTGTCGCGCTCAGTGTGGCTATGAATTCGATGAAGGCGTTGCGTGCATGGCTCCGCGGCTCCGAAGCCGTGACATAGCGGGGCGGTTCAACCTGTCCCATGTCGGCTCTCGTTCGGGCTGGTTGTTGCTGTGAAGCTGCTTTGGGGTCTTTGACGTCGAGGGGCGATGAATGGGATGTGATTCGAGTACGCTCCTTGCTGCTGCGTTGAAAGCAGTCACGAACGCCGTGTTGGTGCCTCGGCTGCTAGTTAGATTGGCTGAAGCTTTTCCGCGGCTGCCCTCTGCTGTACTCTTTCGGAGCCGGTTTGGATGGTCGAACTAGGAACAGGATGTCCCCAGCTGTCAGTTGCATTTGTTTGGTCGTGCGTAGGGGCTCTGAGGAAGCTTAGATTTTCTCCCCTGTCTTCGTATACGACAACCTCATGATGTTTAGAGGCCTCAATGCAACCCAGCCGGTCTGCGACTCTCGCTCTTGAATATTCGATTGCCATCGCATCCACGCTTATCACCCGGGGTGTTTCACCTGCATTTCTGCTCAGATGTGCGAGCAGCGCACTTGCCTGTGTGAAAGGCGTCCGACCTTCCGAGTACTCTATTAGCGCAATCGTTTTGTTTTTCGATCGCACCAACCGAAATCGGTGGCCGTCTACCTCGCACACTGGCATAGCATCGTAGGTTTTCCGCTTCATTGTGACTTTGGCGGTACTCCCATTGAGCAGGCACGACAATCCCGGTGACAAACGGGCGCATTTCCGCTCCCAAGCGAAGCAAAAGCTTATTCCGAATCTTTCTTTGTTGCTGTCCATGAAGAGAGCCACTCCGCGGATACGGATCCCTGCTTCTCCTCGGTCTGCGTTCTCCAGTAGTTGTTTGACGGAGATGCTCTTCGAGGAGTTATGTTGGGCGGGAACCGCATGCCGCGCGGCGTCCACAGACAGCGGGGCAGGGTGTGGTGGTGATGGGGGGCGCGTATTTGAATTAGTGGAGTTTCTCATGGCCGCTATGCGGAATGAGCTCTCCATGAAGGACAGGAGCCGTGTTCTGTTATCTGGATCTACTAAGATGTTGTGGAGATCCGAGACAACCAGTCTTCTGTCGATCATAGATTCGAGCTCATGTCTTGCGACCATGAATCGGGGACAATCGACTAGCACATGCCAGACTGTTTCGGGTTGGTTGGGGTCACACTCGCATGCCGGACTGCTCTTGAGCTTAAATCTGTACAGGTAATCTGCTATTCCTCCGTGTCCCGTCAACGCTTGTACCTGGAAGGGAGTCAGTTTCGTGGTTCTCATCACCCGATATGCGTTTGCTATATCGGGGAGGAACGTCTGGGTGACTTTTCCGGTGTCCGAGGTCTCATATCGATCCTGCCATTTCTTGACCGATTCTTCGCGGATTTTCCTTTTGACGTAGGACAAGGGATCCCTCGTAGTCCCTGGGTGACTCCGTGAGTGCCGCCGATTTGGCCAGTTCGTCGGCTCTTTCGTTGCCGACGGTGCCAACATGCGCTCTCACCCAGAAAAGACGAAGAGATCTCCTTCAGCATTTATCTGTCCAATGTTTTCCTTTACGCACTTAACCAAGGGGTGGCTCGTTTTGGGTTACTTAGCAGTTCGAGTGAAGATCGGGAGTCACTCAGGACATTGACTTCTGGGTCCTTGCTCTTTAACGCCATTTGAGTTGCCCGGTACAGAGCATAAAGTTCCGATTGAAAGACTGTGCATTCGGAGTGGAGCTTGAAGGTCGAGTTCTTGACCTCTCTGCCATTCTCCCACCATGTTAGAGCAGCTCAACTTTACCTTCAATTTTACTGCCATCAGTATAAATTTGAGGTCCTTGTGGAAGATTGAGGTGTCTTCTAGGAGCTCGTACTCTACGGATAACTGCGTGGACGGATGGGGTTGGTCCAGGCAGTTAACATTTCGTTCGAGTTCCACTTCTGGTGGGAGGTAGTCTTGGGAGAGGTGTTTTTTACTCTGTACAAATTTGCCGCTTCCTGTATTCTCAGATCCAAGGGAGCAGACCGGAAAGGGCAAGTGCTGCTTTCAGAGAAACAGTACGGTACGACTTACAGATTTTCTGGGCAAAACCTCTTTGGATAGCGTTCAACTGAGCCTTGTTTTCCTCGAAGTCTGCCGCTTGCGCCCATACACTTGAGGCATACATGATGATAGGTTCCACCACCGCGACGTAGATTGTTCTCGTGATTTCGCCATTTAATCCCCAGGTCACCTTCGCTGCACATGCGAGCTGTCTATAAATGTTCGCCACTTTTTACATTGGGCGGTCACATGTGCTTTAAAGTTGAGCCGGCGGTCGATCAGTAGGCCTAGCAGTTTGACTTCATCGACCAGATCGAGCCGGACGCCGGACATGACTATGTTTGGAGTTTTGTATTTCAACTTTTTGTGAAAAGCATCGCGTTGGTTTTATGCGCTGCAAAGTTGAGTTTGTTAGTTTTACCCCATTCCACTGTCATGCTCAGCGCCCTGCTCGCCTGCTGTTCGATGATATTCGAGTTGCCTGTAAACACGAGAACGACGTCATCTGCGAACGCTTGACAGTACACTCCTCTGCTTCTAGCATTCGCAGTAACGAGTCTAGGATCACATTCCAAAAGGTCGGTCCGCAGATGGACCCTTGGACGCATCCCTTGGTTGTTTCCTTCTCGTAGACTGCTCTTGCATAGTTGACCTTGATTTTACGGTCGCTGAGGTAAGAGTTTACCATGTCGTAGAGGTTTGTTGGGCACCTTCTTCGCTAATTGATTTTTGAGGGTGGGCCACCATGCATTGTCGAAGGCGCCTTCTATATCCAGGGAGATTAAGAGTACGGTGTCTTTACTGTCTACTCCTTTTTTGATGTGCTCTACCAGGTCATAGAGGGCGTCTTCAGTGCCTCGCTGGGGCATGAAACCGTACTGTTTCCTACTAATGGTTGGGAGGAGATGCCATTGGAGACGGTTTACCAGAAGCTTTTCGACGATTTTTCCTAGAACGGACAGAAGACCTATGGGGCGGTATGATTTTGGATGTGTAATCTGTCTTACCGGGCTTGCGTAATATGACCACGTGCGCTTCTTTCCATTGCTTGGGGAAGTATTTCAACGACAAGCATTTGTTTGCTATCGCCAAGAAAACCTCCCATTCGCAACGTATGGCTGCTTCACAGATATCAGCGGTTAGCCCGTCTGTACCGGGAGCTTTTTTTCGGATTCAGAGTTCTCAGTACTGATTCCAGTTCCGCTGATGTGAATGGTGGGTCATTTTCCGGTAAGCCCATAGGCGTTTCTGTCATTCGCTCCCGTAGCTCTGTATGACAAGGTTGGTCTGTGCTCTCAGAGTCGTCGGGATAGAAAGTTTTGGCAAGTAGTTCTGCAGATAGCTGCGGGGATAGAGTGTTACCTTCGGTGTCTCTTAGAGTATTTCTTCCTGTCTTGTCGAAGTTTGTTTCATCACTCTGTAGATCTTGTCCCACATGCTTTCTTTCTCCTGATTCGTGCAGAACTCCTTCCAACTTACCGTCTGAGCTTGTTTGACTTTTTCCTTGTAGTCTTGTCGAGCAATTTGATACTGCTCGACTACAAGTTCAACTCTGTCGGGGCGGCATTCCTGATCCGTCTCTTTCTTCTGAGAACTTCCTTTTCAGATTATCGAGCGTTTTCGTATACCATGGGGGTTGGATTTCCTTCGGCGAGCTTACCAGTGGGATGGTCTGTTCGCAGGCTTCATGTATATTAGCTGTGTAGCTCGTAATCATCGACTCGAGTTCCAATGGACTTTCACATTTCTCCACTGACTCCGGCGAGATGTTTCCTTCTACAAGGGAGGATTTTAACTGTGACATAAAGTTTGACCATTGTGCCTTCTTGGTGTTGTATTTGCGTGTTGTTATTGGTCTCTGTTGTTCGAGAGCTTTAACTAGGCGCAAAGTGAAGGTAATTGCGTTGTGGTCTGATGTTGTAATACTTTTGTCAACATTCCATCCCTCGATTTTTCCCAGGAGAGACTCGCTGCACGTTGTTACATCTACTATGCTTGTGCAGAGTCTACCTTCCCAACGATCTCGAAGGTTGGTGTATCGCCAGAGTTGAGAATAAATAAGTCCATTTCGTTGAAGAAAGAGTTTACGGCTTCTCCTCTCTCATTTTGGGATGTACTTCCCCACCAGTGGGACCACGCATTCACGTCACCAGCAACAATCAGATCTTTTGTCGCTAGTTTTCACTGAATACTTTAATCCTGCTGAGGTAGGGGTCGACTATTTGGTCTCCTTCTAAGTAGACAGAAATAACTCCCAGTTTTAGGCCTGTGCCGACCAACAAGACAGCCGCTTCCGTTTCGGTAACAAGTTGGGGTCATGGATTACCTCAGTTTGTCACCGAAGACTATTATGGCTGCCTTAACTGGTTTTTGCCTATTTAAACTGCACTGAATAATACGAGTTCCAGGATATTGTTTCATTACGCCTTTGTTTCCCACATAGGGTTCTTGAACAAGGGCAACTGAAACTCCCCTTTCTCTCGCGACCTTCAGGAGTTCTGCTGTTGCATTCTGGGAGCGCTGCAGGTTTGCTTGAATGAAACGCATACCTGGTTCGCCTACTCTTTGGGAGACTGAGCCACGTTCCTCATGAGTGCCCTTAGCAATAAGATATTCGAGACCGCGCTATCCCATCCCATTTTAACCTTTCAGGGCACTCGCTACTAAACGCATTGTGTGCGAGTTCTTTTTGGGGTCTATTGGGATGAGCAGTCGCGCAGTTCTTGCATTTGGGGGACAGGTCTTCTTTCCTTGCCTTGCATTGAGTCCAGGAGTGGCCACCCGCTGGCCAGTGTATGTGGGCAGATGAGGCACGACGATTTCGTTCTCCGTTAACACCAGGACGTCTACTCTCTTTCTACGAAAAACGTACTTTCGAAATAAAATCGCGACTTTCCTACTTCGGTACTACTTCGTTTCGTCTAATCGAACACATTGTTTGACGTTGAAATGTTCTAAGTCTACTCTAATTAGAGTAAGCTTAGAACATTTAAACGGACGAAATGACGGATCGAAGTAGAACCGAAATAGGAAAGTCGCGAGTTTATTTCGAAATTACGTTTTTCGTAGACAGAAAATAGTCGACGAACTGACTAAAGTGACGAACTTGTACATCTGAACTTGATAAAATATATTATGGAGATGTAGCCGGGATTTGAACCTACAATATTTTTCTTTTCTTTACCGACCTATACCTAGTAGCTGCCTGTGAATGCCCCTAATACCTTACGGATTTTTGAGTTAGCGCGGAAGGCGCAGGACCCGTAAACCTAAACCTAACTTACAAACATACCTAATTTCGCTAATTAGCAAACAACTGATACCTGAAAAGGAATTCCAGCTAAGCCCTGGCTAAGATCGAACTATCTGATTCATACAGTTATTTATTTATGATAGAATAAAATAAATCTTGTGTATACAAGCATTAACAGCCCACTAAATGCTCCCATTGCTGTGCTCGGGGCCTTTTATAGCAAGAAGAGAATCAAGGCCTTAACCCATCATGCTGGCACAGTGCGGGTTGGTGGATGACACACTACCTCGAAGAACTCTAGGTTCATGCCGGTTTCCTCGCGTTGTTTTCCTTCGCCTTCAAGTTAGCGGTATTACGCACATTACTTCGAGCAGACAGTGGTGCTCGTGGGATTTGAACCCGTGGCTCCGGATCGACAGTCTCCATTCTCCCGACTAGACCAGCCGTAACAGGAGTTTCGATATTGTGTATCCGTAGCCATAGGGCCATTAAAAAAAAAGTGCACGCGCGGGCGAATTTCTATGGAACCGCTGCCTAGCCCGCGTCACGCAGTTTCGGCCCTAAGGACGGGTGCTAAAGCGAAAGGAAAGTAAGTCTCAAAGAGAATGTAAACTAGACTGCAGGAACGTGAACAAAATGTATGGGTCATCTGATACAGCAGGATGTACCTATGTAGGATGATAGAAGGGTATAAAGTTATAAGATTGAGCACTATGCCGTCACTTGTAAGCTGTCCAACTGAGTGCTGTTGAAGAGGGGGGTTCTAAGCCTCGATCATTTCTCCTTGTCGCATGATTTTCGTACGGCATTGCGAAATAATGTATTAGAAGAGGTATTGAAACTGTATGGAACCAAAGCCGAACACAATCAAATGACCAAACTTACTCTGTAAATCGTCGGAAAATCATGAATTTTTTTCACAAACAATTAGAATTTTAAAATTTATAATTTTTATTGTTTCAATACCTTTTCTAATCTATTATTCCGCAACGCCGTACAAAAATCATGCGACAAGGAGAAATGATCGAGGTTTACAACCCCCCCTCTTCAACTGCACTCAGTTGGACAGCTTACAAGTGACGGCATAGTGCTCAATCTTATTACTTTATACCCTTCTATCATCCTACATAGGTCTACTGCTGTATCATATGACCCATAAATTTTGTTCACGGGCCTGCAGTCTAAACGTAAGTACCTTTCGGTTTAGAAGAATATGAGTTCTGTGCAAAGAGTTTACATATACTACGTATAGAGTTAGATTTTCCTTTGTGTCAATCGTAAGCAGATGACGTGCATACTTTCTATGGGAACAGAGTTATGTGCCGCGACAAACGGTCGGTGTAAACCGTTTGTGCCAACCCTATACATAGTAAGTATAAGTTAACTCTTTGGTTCTGTGTCAACTGTACTATAATCTCCATCTAATCGTGAGATTGTCTTATCTTAATCTTAATATAGGTATAGAAATCCAGAGTATCACGATGTTTGTTGCCTGTGAACTCTTCACCACGTCAACCGGTATCTACAGAAGTTGGCATTGCCATTGGTGTCGGTGTTACCAGCCTACTCTACGATCTCACTCTTGTACTCACACTCACTACTTATGTGACACATATTGCACGTCCGTTATTGGGCACACTGTTTGTAAATTTAAGCTACCTACCTTAAGATCTTTGTAAACACAGTATTGCAATACGTAAATTTTTATTCTTATGTAACGTCGGAAATACTCGCCAATGAATTGAGCAAATTATTTACCATCACTTCTATTTTTAGCGTGGTAGGTTTATATACTTCCAATATAGTAGCTAAATAAATAAAATTATTACCTATTGATTCATTCATTTGGTAAAAAAAAACACAAAATTCTTGATAATCATCAAAATTCTTAATTAGGTACCTACTATAAACAAATGCTTCATTTATGTATTAGGTACTAGCAGTGTCCTTGGTTTTATCCGCGTAGTTTCCGTTCCCGTTATTTTGCCGAGATAAAAAGTATCCCATGTGTTATTCCAGACCATTATCTATCTATGTACCAAATTTCATCCAAATTTCGTCAGTAGTTTTTTACGTGAATGAGTAACAAACATCCATCCATCCATACTTACAAAGTGTAATAACCACCTTAGTTTTCATACTAAAACAATGAAATACATAAACTAAAGCACATCAAAATTTATTTCACAACACGACATCACCAACTTACAAAATAAAACAAGCAACAAATAAATAATATCCATAATTTCCCTACTCAAAATCATCAAATAGGCAATTGGAAATTAGTAACTTATTCAATTAAACCTATCATAGGCATAGAATAGATAATGCCATACGTAACAAATTGAAATGAAATTAATTTCGCAGAGTAGAATAGCGATAATAGAAATTATCATGTTGTTATAGTTATTAAAATACAGGCTGTAAATGTAAATTAAAATACAGATGTAAGTGGTACTAAGTAAATACTAAGTAAAATAATATACAACAATACAATTTGATAATCCTCTATTTCACAATGTGGGTATATGCACACAAACTGGTATGAAATTAAATAAGTATTTTGAGAGGGATTTCAGCAATTTTCATGTTACTCGTACATGAGTTCTATTAGGTACTAACAAGTACCTACCTACAAGGGTGGTATCAATTGTACGGTAACCAATATTTTGCAAGTCAAAAGTACCTAGGTACTAACCTAAAACTTTCAATACAATCAATTCAAATGTCTAATTAATAGGTAAATGTAACTGATATTTTTTACAATATTAGGTAATGATTTATCTATATTGGAATAACAAAAATCATCATATTCCGTAAAATTTCAATTACCGCCAGTCCCTACACCTACAATATAACGCGTAAGATTATACTAACGGTAGATTACGTTAGTTTATAATCTAACGCCGCCGATTTAAATTTAACGGTTTTACGTTTATTTTTACGTTTAATTTCACATTCCAATAAAGTATCTATAACCAGACAACAAATACTCATGTGTGCATGAAATACATATGGGTAATTCTCACGAAATTCCGAAATTCTTGTCCTTGGATCTTATATAAAAATCTAACGAAGAAATGGATGTTACCAATATTTCTATACAATCCACATAACTATACCTAAAAGTTTCACATAAGATTTTAGAGCTGTATAAATTAATAAATAAAAATGCATAACCATATTGTTCCTAATATCATTCCCTCACTGTGTCCCAAGTACCAATTTTGTTTACTTTTATGTACCAAAAAATCAAAAAACCATTCGAATTATATTCAAATAGGTGGGATTGTTAAAAAAGATTAAAAATGTATGGGCAAAACCCGAAATTAGCGTTATAAAGTAAAAAACGCGGCAAAATTTTGAATATTTATATGTGTCCCACAAAAATAAATCATTCCCTCACACTATTACTGGCAATAGAATTGTGAACGCATTTTAAATAAAATATGAACGCTACCATTCGTTTTGAAAGTTAGTACTAATATCAATGTATCAAAATGGCGAATTTTCTGTGATTGTGTTCGAGTGTGCGCTGGAAAAAGATTTTATTCATTTTTTGGTTAAATTACATTTTTGATCGTCATTTCATCACATTCTAAAATAACAAAAGGTAAGTACTTCACCTGATTATAAGTTGCACAGATAAGATGGCTTTTAGGAGTAATTTCCTTAAGCAGAACAGTTGTTTTAAAAGTAAGGTTATATCACGAGTCCTTTACGGTTATTCTTTATTTTGTCATTCCCTCACCATCATTCCCTCATAACAATTTATGGTGAGGGAATGATGATATATGAGGATATTATTTTTGGGTGTGCTTACTGGCTTTTTTATTGTTTGCTTTTATTAACTCTTGAAATTATAACTGCAATATTGTTGTAGGTTAAAAATGACAAGAAAAAAAAAGATAAGCAAAGAAGAAGCTAAATTAAAAAAGCAAGAATATGACCGAAAGCGCAGGGAAAAAATGAAAGCTGATCCTGTAACACTTGAGATACTTCGCCAAAAAGAAAGAATTAAATACCTACATAAAAAAAGAAAAGGTCAAGTAAAACCTATATCCGCAATGAGTTCCCGAGAAACAAGGCAAAAAAGGAAACACTGGAAAAAAATAGTCAAACATATAGAGACAAAACAGTGAAACTGCGAAAGAATTTAGTAAGACTGTTAGATGATACACCACCTCCTAGCCCAGGACCTATGCAAAATAATGATGAATTAAAAAATCTGGCAGTTAATCGGAGAAGGCAGCAACTCAGAAGATGTAGAGGAATACTTTATGCAAAAATATCCAGATTACTGTACAGGAAAGACTGAAACAAGAAATAAGAAGTAAAGAGAGATTCCGTAAGAGATGTCAAAGACAAAACACAAATTATCAGACTTCACCAGAAGCTAAGGTATCAGCTCTCTTAAACAACGTCCGAGTTCCTGAAATTGTGAAGAAGAAGCTCCTTCTATCAGAAGTTATTACTGAACAGCTAAAAGACAGGTACAGGAATTTAAACAAACATAGTGAAAAGAAAATATACTATGAAATATTAAAAACCGAAACAAATCTTATGATGATGGACATTCGTCAAATGATGTTATTTGTACGGACAGTAATATCACTTATAATATTGGTGATTATGTACTTATCACATGGAACGGAAATGTTTACCCAGGGGAAATAATATCAGTTTCTGAGGAAGGCGCTTTAAAGTGTATGAAAAGAGGAACTAAATCTTGGAAATGGCCTAAAATCACAGATGAACAGTTATATGCCTGGCATGACATTCTGAAGAAGATTGGGCCTCCAAAATTAATCAGTAAGGGTTGTTATTTTATAAAAGACTTAAACTAGTTTAAAATATCTTATTAAGACTTTTATTGTAACTTTGATACTGAATTGTTTAAGATTACAAATTTTAAAAGTTGGTAATTTCACTCTCTAAAAAAAGTACCTACTAAATAAGAAGTATTTTTAAGATAAGCAAAGAAGAAGCTAAATTAAAAAAGCAAGAATATGACCGAAAGCGCAGGGAAAAAATGAAAGCTGATCCTGTAACACTTGAGATACTTCGTCAAAAAGAAAGAATTAAATACCTACATAAAAAAAGAAAAGGTCAAGTAAAACCTATATCCGCAATGAGTTCCCGAGAAACAAGGCAAAAAAGGAAACACTGGAAAAAAATAGTCAAACATATAGAGACAAAACAGTGAAACTGCGAAAGAATTTAGTAAGACTGTTAGATGATACACCACCTCCCAGCCCAGGACCTATGCAAAATAATGATGAATTAAAAATCTGGCAGTTAATCGGAGAA
This sequence comes from Ectropis grisescens, assembly GCA_017562165.1. Taxonomy (NCBI): domain Eukaryota; kingdom Metazoa; phylum Arthropoda; class Insecta; order Lepidoptera; family Geometridae; genus Ectropis; species Ectropis grisescens. The sequence goes on along the minus strand of CM029792.1, from coordinate 13,007,911 downwards.
GGCAGCAACTCAGAAGATGTAGAGGAATACTTTATGCAAAATATCCAGATTACTGTACAGGAAAGACTGAAACAAGAAATAAGAAGTAAAGAGAGATTCCGTAAGAGATGTCAAAGACAAAACACAAATTATCAGACTTCACCAGAAGCTAAGGTATCAGCTCTCTTAAACAACGTCCGAGTTCCTGAAATTGTGAAGAAGAAGCTCCTTCTATCAGAAGTTATTACTGAACAGCTAAAAGACAGGTACAGGAATTTAAACAAACATAGTGAAAAGAAAATATACTATGAAATATTAAAAACCGAAACAAATCTTATGATGATGGACATTCGTCAAATGATGTTATTTGTACGGACAGTAATATCACTTATAATATTGGTGATTATGTACTTATCACATGGAACGGAAATGTTTACCCAGGGGAAATAATATCAGTTTCTGAGGAAGGCGCTTTAGTAAAGTGTATGAAAAGAGGAACTAAATCTTGGAAATGGCCTAAAATCACAGATGAACAGTTATATGCCTGGCATGACATTCTGAAGAAGATTGGGCCTCCAAAATTAATCAGTAAGGGTTGTTATTTTATAAAAGACTTAAACTAGTTTAAAATATCTTATTAAGACTTTTATTGTAACTTTGATACTGAATTGTTTAAGATTACAAATTTTAAAAGTTGGTAATTTCACTCTCTAAAAAAAGTACCTACTAAATAAGAAGTATTTTTTGTTTGGAAAAAAGCCAGTCAAGTTATAGATTTTGTTTTGTCGATTTTGATACTAAATATTTATTTTATCTGTGCGACTAAAATTTAAAATAAGAAGTTTTTCTGTTGTTAGAATGCTGTTAGATGAGTCTTTAAGTTAGGCACTAAAAGAAGTATGTTAGCAAGTATTTTGTTGTGATTGTTTATTATTTATGTTTATTATGGCACTTAACTCTTTAGTTAACACATCATAAATAAAAATAAGTTTAAATTAAAGTTATGCCAAAGTGCTGCAATAATTTTCTGATTTGCTGGAATTATTCATTGACCTTTCTTATTGTTTAAGAACAAAACTTCTTTTAATAAAAAGATTTCTTTGAAAGAAAACTAATTTTATTTAAAAAGCTTCATGGCTTGCCTATAATAATTATTCCCTCACCCTAATCGTCATTCCCTCACTTTGATTTTTTTTATTGTCCTCATAACTTTCATATAACGTGACAATTTTTGGGACCACTACTTAATTGAATTATAATAACATTAGTACTATCAAATTCACATAAAATAAATATCAAATAATTGCAATTTTTTTTTTCATGATAAGATTGACGAATTTCGGAATTTCGTGAAAATCACCCATATATTATCAATTTTGACCGTACTTTAATCGCAATTGCCGAATCCTTTGTAGAAATGTCGTTTAAGGTATCGCGGTTGTTACCTATATTAGTATTAGTATATTATAAAATCACGGTAAATATTCCGTATTAATAATATCTACTAGTATAATAGCCTGTGAATTAAGTAATTCTTCTTTGTTGTTGCATTTTACGCAATAACCATGGATTTGTTCTCAATCAGGACTTTCTCGTTAAAAGGCAGGACTGAAAATAACAAAACATCTATAGTTTTCTGTTTTTTTTATTGCATGGACACTATTAGATATTTGAGATAGAGACTAGAACATACACATAACTTGGGAATGATTAACTATATGAAGTGTTTTAAAGGGTATTATTGGGGTTTGTTTTTTAAAGTTTAAAATTCTATTTTTTTTGGCGTTTTAAATAATATTCATCATCATCAAGCCGCAAGACGTCCACTGCTGAACATAGGCCTCCCCCCCTAGATTTCCACAGCGAACGGTCCTGCGCTACCTGCAACCAGCGGTTTCCAGCGACCTTTATGAGGTCATCTGTCCATCTAGTGGGAGGCCGTCCAACACTGCGTCTTCCGGTTCGTGGTCCCCACTCGAGAACCTTTCTTCCCCATCGGTTGTCAGTTCTGCGAGCGATGTGGCCTGCCCATTGCCACTACAGCTTGCTTACTCTTTGAGCTATGTCGGCCACTTTCGTTCTTTTGCGAATATTCTCATTACGGATTCTGTCGCGCAAAGAGACTCCGAGCATAGTTAAATAATATTATTACCACGAATATTTCTCAAATGCCCGAACGTATATTTAACTTTTTGAAGACTATAACATACTTACGTACGTGCGTAGAGTATTCCTACTAATATTAGTAAAGTCACCTTACAACTCACTTGTTAGTTCTTCTTCGGTGAATATGATTTTTCCAACCTCTTAGTTTTATATCCTGAAGGAAAATGGAGATGATTATACATAGAAAATAGAGCTCGATGATTTCCAAGAATAAAATGAGACATAATGTATGTGTTTATCAAAACTAAGTTGGCATTTGACCGCTACCTCTTTTTTTATATTTTATAGCATTCTACCATGGACGTATGAAAAAAGTCGGACGTAGTCTCGCTAAAACAAAAACTGTGTTCATCGAGTCGGCCACATAATATGCACGTGTGCGCTGTCGCATACAGGCTGACACGCACACATCAGTGGGTCATTACACGCGCTACTCGTGTATATCTGTGCCTATCAGTGAAAACCTAATAACGCACACGTGCAAATGTGGCACTCCAGTGACACAGTTTTTGTTTTAGCGAGACTACGTCCGACTTTTTTATACGTCCATGGATTATACTTGATCGCCTTATAGGCGACGATGTGGGTTACGATGGTGCGTTTTCATCTACAAGAAGTTTATTCACTCTCGATTCGTAGAAACCGAGATTATAATAATCGGGAAAAATCCATTCAAGCCACGCAATCCACAGGTTCTTATCACAAAAGTAGAATCAAGTCAGCTACTACTGATGTTAAACGACGAAGCGGTCGGCAATGGAACGAGCAATGGCATTATGGTGGTTTCGACGATTGGCTCACAAGCAAGACTACTGGTTAAATCTTTATCTTTGAAATTAGTAGACAATTTAAAATTACCTTATTAATTTTATTGATTAGATTACGCACAGTAAATAATTAAAAAAATAACTTTACCTCTTCGCCTTTGTTGAGAATTATTGAAATTTTGCATCCATTCCCTCTCAGAATCGTTGTTTTTCTGATTATGGAGAAAACAGTTTATTAGTCAGCACAAATAAAAGAAAAAAAGCAAACATCTTTTAAAAATGTATAAAACAGATATTTTAATCGCATCACATTAATACTGTTGATTTGTACGGTGTAAGTTTCTCAGTGCCTCTCAGTGTCAGCACCTCTGTAGGTACAGGCTGAACGGCATTGAATTAAATTAAACGTGTAGTAAGTGCATTAACTGAAATAACAATTGTGTTGTTATCCCTTTAAAGTTACGAGTTTGTAAAACTGCGAGTTACATAGAGATGTTCAACTAGTACCACTATCCTTTGTATTTACTGATATTATCGCTCTTCCAGATTTAGAGATCGCAAAACTTTTGAAAACTGTCTAATGAACAGGAGTTTTGAATAGTTATACAGGGTTACTGATGCTCATCCTGCATCCGTTTAAGGGCATGTTCTATATATTTAAACTCACGATACTTGTTCTACATTTTTTTCAAAACTCAATACGATACTAAAATAATTTGAGTATGCATTAAATTATCATTTACATTATCAACGAAGATCCTTACCTTAAAATTAGCAACAGGATAAACTCGGGGCGAAGAAAGAATGTTGTAGAACAGCTCATTGTAATATCTTTGAGACTGAAAAGTTAACAGTAATTTTCATATGTTTCAAAATGTTTACTTTTGAGACTTTCGTTACTTGAACTCACTTGACCGACATAAGATACTCGTATTAAGTGACGACGCGACGATGGAGCACGCTTACTTAGGAGAAACCGAATAATAACTGAATATTATTAATAGAAATTGTACAAAAAAACCTTAAATTGGTATGAGTACATAATATAATCATATGTACTATGTACCTACTCATACTAAAATTATAAAAAATAAAATTTTGATGTGTGTTGGTGAATCACGCCAAAACGTCTGAACCAAAGAGTTAACATATACTACGTATAAAGTTGAAACAAACGCTTTCCACCGAAAGCACGGGTCTGATCGCTCTTGCCCTGTCGCTCTTGTGGAAGTGCCATACTCTTGTCGCGGTACATCACTCTGTTGCCGTAGCAAGTATGTACGTCTTCTGCTTACGATTGGTACAAAGGAACCGTGCGGAAAAACCCGATCTATTTACTTATTCTCTATCTAAGCGCATCACTAACTGAAGGTAGTGACGTACATTGGGAAAGGCTTTAAACCTTAAGTCGCCATCTACTATAAACAATTTTCGTACAAAAAATTAAACCGACTTCAAAACCACAAATAGGCACTCAAAAGCGAAAAATAAACTAAAATCATTATTATAAGCGCTACTCACTCATCTATTTGAAGTCGGTGCCAGCTAAATCTAACAGGTATAGGATAGATACCTACTACTTACCTGTGCCTACATAGCATCAATCTACTAACTTTTTGACCTGACTGGCACCGACTTCAAATAGATGAGTGAGTAGCGCTTATAATAATGATTTTAGTTTATTTTTCGCTTTTGAGTGCCTATTTGTGGTTTTGAAGTCGGTTTAATTTTTTGTACGAAAATTGTTTATTTTACTCTTTTTAGTGTACAAGAACAAAATTAAAAATTTTGATTAAACCCCGATTACCTTGGATTTGTTATCTGTACAACATTCTACTAGTCAAGCCCTTTCATTTGATACCCATATAAAGGGAGTTGTGAAAAAATAAATGTATTTCGGCATTTTGTGGAAGAGCGGCCATCTTGGATTTGAATTTTTTCATAGTGAAAAGTATTCTACTAGTCAAGCTCTTTCGTTTGATACCCAAATTGAGGTAGTAATGAAAAATATAATACAATTCGCCATTTTGTCGTGGTGGCCATTTTGGATTTGAAATTTGTTATAGTACATAGTACTTACTCTACTAGTCAAGCCCTTTCATTTGATACCCAAATTGAGGTAGGCTGTGAAAATATTTTGTCCGCCATTTTGTGGAGGCAGCCATCTTGAATCGACATTAACCAGACGTAGCTAAGAACATCTGCTATGGTATTAACCTTGAAATAAAAGAAACCGCATCGAAATCGGCCCATCTGTTTGAGTTCTACTACGGTGCCACAGCAGATAGACAGACACACAGACAGACATCGACGTCACTTATAACACCCCTTTTTTTGGTCGGGGGTTAAAAACAAGTTTTTATTAAAGCATTTACACAATTTTGTATTGACAGGGTCGAGATTCATAACTTTTGTGAAATCTACAACGTCATCCAGATACGCAATTTTTCAGTTTTTGGTTCATATTTCAAAACTACTTGACCGATTTCAAAAGATTTATATGGGACCATTCGGGAAGCATACCCATCCGAACACAAAAATAAATTTTAAAATCGGTTCCGAGGTTCTCGAGAAATCAGGTAAAATACATAAAAAAAAAAAAAAAAAAAACATAGGGGTCGAATTGATAACCTCCTCCTTTTTTTGGAAGTCGGTTAAAAATCAGTGAAGTCATTAAGTAAGTAAGTAATTAACAACTCAAAAGCTAGGCTTGCTTGCTTCCACCTTGCTTCTGAATCCAGTCGACTAACTTTGCTTTAAATTTGATTCTGAATTCAGCTACTAATTTTAAACAAGTGTTTATAACCCTTTTATGTTCAGCTATGGGCGATTAAAAGATAAAATAACTCTAGATAGAACTAAAAGATAGAACTCACTTCTAGAAGATATCTTGACGGAGAGAGAACATCGCCGAATCCTTTCTCTGTGAAAGAAACAGCTGATACACTTTATAAATAGTCAGAATTTTAACTGTGCGCCGTGACGTCAGCTAGTCATTCTAATAAAGCGTTGTCGAACTTGACTCGAATAAAGACGTGGTGGTTTGTGGCTAGAAGATGTTGTGGTATGGTGAAGTGAAGTCGTCGGATCGTATCCCGCCTGTACTTCGGCGTATTCCTACACCTTTGTCATCATGACTGGTTTTCATGTTTTTTTTTTTAAATAAAGAGTGTCGAGACGTTCAGGACATGTTCCTGATGGTAAGCAACATGCCAGCCACATAACAGCACAGTGACACGCAGCTATTGGAATATGAAGAATCCAAATAATTACCTAGCACTGCACTGCGCTTGTCACCCAAATATCTAAGATATTATATCTCTAAGCCCTGTAATTTTTCTGGTAACATTGCCCTTCAAACCGGAACACAGTAATGTTTGCACATTACTGCTTGGCGGTAGAATAACTGACAAAGCCGTGGTACTTCCCCAGGCGGAGTCTGCTAAGAGTCCTACCACTACAAATTGAGTCGTTCTCGAAACACTACTGGCTGAGTAAAGTCACTACTCACAATACGTTCCTTCAACTTAAAAGTTTGACAAACTTGAACGTATACTTATTTAAGCTTAGGAAAATAGCGAGGAGGTGATAGGGATTTGAATTGACGCTTTCGATTACGAAACCGGATGTATAACTTTGAAACTGTCGCGATTTGAACTTATAAATATTGAAAAGATTACTATTTATATATTAATATAATACGATTTCAATTAATTCAGATTGCGATTAAGTACTTTGTAATGTGTTCAATAAGTAAAATCGGACGTTCCACTTAAACCACCACGGCTTTTCATCTTGACGTCCGAAATAATTTGATCTCCAATTATTATTTAAAAGTTGTTTTGCGTCCTTGACCAGTTTAGAATGGGAATCAGCTCAGCAAGTTTACTTTTTTAGAATGCATGAGCTGGAACATCACGGCGCACAATGAAAAACACTTATAGTCTTAGAAATTACGAAATCATAGTCACCTTTACTAGGAATAAACTGAGTTTTACTCCTAAAAGTTACCATCTTATCTCTCGTCGATATCCCTTTACTTTTGCATGATCGTTTCTCTCTCAGTCTTGGCTGGCAGCAATCTTTCCTTCTCTTTTCTAATTTATTGCTTTTTCTCGTAATTTCCTTCCTCTCGATTATAGGACTCCACCAATCGTAAGTGCTTGTGCTTACATCGCAATGCGTGGTTCTATTGGTCAAAGTTGATTGATTCGATTTTGTAACTACTCTGACTCGAAGAGGCCCGAATTTTTCATTAAATCCTTTATCTTGCTTTAGAAGTCTTCCAGTTTGTTCTCTAAGTCTTCCGGCTCTATAAGTTAGTCTTCCAATGGTGTCAGATTTTCTATCCTGTTCTTGTGATCTGTTTCGGTAATTTAAATGCTGGTTTATGTTTGGATAGCTTATATCTGCGTAGTGACATACTGTTGTGGTTGTATTAGATTCGCAGTCATCATGGCGGTCCAACATAAATGTTTCTACTGTCGATTCTGATTTAACGCGCCTCTTCTTCTTCTTTATTTTCGAACCTATATGAATAAAAAGTGGTTTAAAATTTATTATGTTTTAATAAAAATTCTCGGTCTCGGAATTTATGAGAGTTCCGGGGTTTATGAATATCACAGTGTCAAGCCAAGTGAAGAACATGGGTTGAGTTCATGTTTGCCGATGAAGAGTAATTTTGCAGAAGCTTTCTTTGCTTTATTTTATTGGAACTTTCCTTACTTTGTTTAGTTTGGGATTCCCTATATTTATGTAGATTGACCCGTTTTTTGAGACGACACTAACAATTTTACTAAAAATAAATAGATCCTTTCTCAATAAATTGAGGCGCCTTTCTGACATCACACATGTTTTAACTGAGTGAGTTTTCCCCGATGGTTTTAATCTTGAAAAAAAAAACTGAAATTCCTGTATTAAAAATAAACATTGACGCCACGTATGGTGAAATTAAGAACAATATTTGTCAGGTCTATTGATATCTTCTATTTAAATGCCTTATTGCCAACTCGGTTCAGAAGTAACTCACCATCTCGCTTTCTTTTTGGAACCGTCGATGGTTCTCGAATTAGCGGTTCCCGACACTGTGCAGCGCAGGTGCAAGTTTGAATGAAAGTCATCACATTTGCATCTGAAATATTAGTTACAAAATATTGGATAGTTTGACTTAATAGGGGAGATACGGGCAAGACGGGGTGGCGGGCAAGACGGGGCAACCGTATTATAAGGATTTCTAATGGGCCGATCACGATCGTTCTAGCGCGTGACGATGCGGTGCCATGATGGCTGTCAGTGGGTCCGTTGAGTGATTCGCTGCGACACGTATTTTTTTGTTTATTGAGACAAAAGTGTTTTTTGGCAGTTTGATTCATATTTTCGAAATCCATTTGGTACGTGTTTACTACGCGAATAATACTAGATTGCATAAGCTGCAAAGTTATTCGTTTGCGTCAACGATTAAACTAGCAGGTAAGAACTCGTTTATTTCTGTATTGTTTTCCGTGTGTGTTTTTTTTAATGTAGTTAGGCGTTCGAGGGCAAGATGGGGTATACAATTCTACATTTTGCTCGCTCGTGGTTGCTGATTATATCGCAAATTTTTATCACCAGTGTCACTCCCTATGTTGAAGCAGCGGCTATTCCACGATCACTATAATGGTTTCTGCCGCCCCTCCGAATACCAAGCCCGGATGTTCTACTTGGCTTGTTAATGACGAAATAGACCGAAGACCAACAACTCCACAATAATCCAAATTTTCTGTTGCTAGTCCACAGCAAGTATTGCCCTTTCCAGCAACTATAATCAAGCAAAAGCAGCTATAATTACTGCGTCACCCTACAAAACAGAACTGGCAGAAATAAAAATCATCGTTTAACATCAGGCGAGATGGCAGTCAAGTGTAAACCTATAAAAGTTAAAAAAAAAAAAAAAAAAAAAATAATAAAAAAATCTTTTGGAAGAGAGTAAGCTAAAAAAGGAAGAAAATCAGACAATAAAAGTCGCAGAAGTAAAAGGCGCAGAAGAGACTAGAGAGAAAGAAGGTAAAGTCATACCAAGAAGAAAGTAAGGGGCAATCACAGTTCATCAAGTAGCAAAAGCGAGAGTAACCTTGAAAATACTCCTTGCTTATATTGTAGTGGACTATATTTGGATTCCGATGAATGGAGGGTTTATTATATATAACCTAAATATATTAGGATATTGGGAGGATTGCTTGTTCCATATGTGACAATTGGTTACATTGCTCCTGTTCTGGCTTGGATAATGATGACGATGAAGCAACATTTACCTACATATTTTGCAAAGAACAGTAAAGGATTGGCTATACCCCATCATACCCAATGGGGGTACCCCGTCTTACCCTACCTAGAAGGCAAGATGGGGTGGGTGGAGTTTTTTCACTTTTATATTGTTAAAAACTTAATTAAGTTAGAATTGTTCGTAAACTTATAAAAATTTGATAGACTGATTAACAAAGAAAATAACAGTAATTAAACAGAGTATATAAATACAATAATTTCAGTTTTATTTCCAATCAAACGTTAAGTACCCCGTCTTGCCCGCATCTCCCCTACTATCTTAAGGAAGCGGTTGTTGTATGTATGTATTGTATGTATTGTATGGGCGCCAGTTCGCGCCGAGACCGCGACACGAGACCGAGACACGTGTCGCGAGACATGTGTCGCGGTCTCGGCGCGAATTGGCGTCCATACAATTCTATCTCGTGCTCTCGTGTCTCGGTGTCCTGTCGCGGTCTCGTGTCGCGGCCTCAGCGCAAACATGTACCTTTAGAAAACATTTTGTGAAATCCACGAATACGTAAGTTTCACATTAAATCAGGATTAAAATCTGTAAGATTAAAATCTGTAATTATCGCAATTTGTTGTTACCCTTGCACGTTTTTGTGTGAGGCTTCCGTCGAACGTTCACTTGAACAGAAGTGTCAGCTTGCGGCATCTTCATTTCCGCTTGGCAGCCGCTGTATTTCAAAATACATTTAATTATTAATAAATTCAAGAAATATTAATTTTTAAATTTAATTTTTAATTAAACGGTACATGTATAAAGGACACGTGTCATACGGTCACTTCAGCTCGACTTAAGTTCAGTGCCAAACGAGCAGCGGTCACGCGCGTGGACTCTCCTTGATAAAGCCACTGGAAACGGCTGCGCAACCTAAGTCCGACTGTACCGAGCATGTGCGTGAGCTACTCGTAAATTAATTAAGATGTATAACAACCACGTTACTTGTCAAACTACTTAAAGTACGACGTATTTTAATGAGGCGTTTTCAAAGTCTGGGCCGTAACGTCTAAGGCCGTCCGGCACCTCACCTAGGCGTAAACTTTCCCGAGAAAGTAACGCGCCACTGGTTTCCGTGGCGTCAGTGGAGTCAAATGCGGGTGTTCCACGCGAGGCGAGCTGTCAAGGCCGGTGGTAATGGCAGGATCGTGGTCAAATGCAAGAGCGGTACCGCTACTCTGCCACCAACCTTGAGTAAGTTGTGGGGTTTTAGTCGGTAAGGGCACCATGTCCGTCCGTGGTGTCACGACTAACATACAGCGTACTATCATTTGATAAAACAAAAAAATACGAGTCCCATGTTTGTTCTAAATCTACCTACCTGATGGATTAATTAGAATGACACATTTTTCCAGTCATCATACCTATTGCCGTTGGATGTGGCTGAAATTTAAGTCGAACTAGATTAACTTTATCACATGTCAGTTATCTGTAAATCTACTTATCATAATTGAGTAAATCATCTTACTATGCAGCCATAACTGGCGAAGCTGTTACCCCTTTGTGGTCTGAAAAAGAGTGATTGGTTAAAGGATTATTTATTATTTCTCTCAAATTGGATATGATCTATATCGTATACATAGCAAGCTAAATTTGTATTATATATTTTTTACACAACACCATCTAGGTCCAAACTAAGTAAAACTTGATTTTACAATGGATTTTTTATTTCAACATACTGACGAAAAGGAAAGATATCCACCTCATGGTAACACATATGTGTACCTATTACAGCAAAGTACCATGCAGCTATTACAGCACTAAAATTAACTACCTCTGTGACTCTGAATTTCTTGATACGAGTATCATTCATTTAGGCGAAGTTCGTAGTGGCTGGACTCTTTGCTGAGGCCACCTGGGGAAGTACCTTTGCTTGTTAATATACCATCAAGCAGTAATACGAAAACCACTGTTCCGATTTCAAGGAAATGTTTCCATCGAGATAAAACATTTTATATATCGGGTGATGAGCGCAGTGCAGTGCTAGGTAATAGTTCAGACTCTTCACATTCCAATAGCTGCGTGTCACTGTGCTGTTATGGCTAGGTTTGATGCCTACCACCTCTTGTCGTCACCGTCGACATCACCTGCATAGTAGCCCCTTTACCTATGTTCCCACTGCTGTGACATACCGGTCGGTATTTCTCACGATGTTTTCCTTTACCGTTAAATCCGTAGTAAGTAAATACATAGTATATAAATACAACACGTCACTCCCCCTCTTTTGATCCTCACGACATTGTGAACGAACCTTAAGTATTTGTTGGAAAAAGATGGTTGTTTGAATTAAACAAATATTTGCCGTGGTCAAATGGTGCAAAGAGTCGTACCGTGAAGAAGGTATATGAAACTACATCGAAGTATCGGAGACTCGTTCGACCATATTACCACGGCAAATATCCCGTAATGAATAACATTAGCGAAGAATCGCCATATCTTAAAATAATGTTTGATGATGACGATGACACATAAATATACGCAAAACACGTGTACTACGCCGAAACGGCTACGTCTGATATGTACAATTAGAATAAGTTCCACCATGGGACCACAACTTGAAATGTTAAATAGTCTTGTGTGCTTGCGGAACGTACGGAATTCCGTACAAAAATTAAAGTTAAGAAATTGAAGCGGCAGTAGACCGGACATATTTGTCACAGACCTAAAAATCTTTGTGGTAGACGGGTTCTGGAGTTGAGACCGCGAATCGGTAAACGTAGTGTAGGACGCATTGATTTGAAACCAGATGGCATGATGTATGCTGATAAGTAACATGAAAGGAAGGTTGGACACGTAAGACGTAAGACTGAAGATCAGGCTGAGTGAGGAGTATTATATGGGAGGGGCCGTGTCCAACAGGGACGACGACGACGATGATGATGATAATAAGGCTGTTCGCTGAGTTCAGTGAACAAACTCATAAGTGACTGAGCCACAAGACCAGTCGAGCATTAGTGTCATGGTTCAAGCTGTTTCATAACTTATTACTGACGTAGTGCAGGCGTTCTGTGTCTCAGTATTTACCCGTTTCAGTAACATTTACGACCGTTTGAGTAGTTTCATCTAAAAAGTTTATTACTCGGTTCACTTTTTCTACGTAGGCATTTTTGTAGTCATTGATGACCTTTGGTTGGGCTGATTTCTGAGTCCCTATTTCTCTTTTAGATTTGCACTGAACGCATTTGTTTTGAAAATGATTAACGTGTACATCAATAATTTGGATAGGATCTTCAATATTTTTTAACTTGTTTTTGTTCTAAAATGTGATCAGTATATTGATCATTCTGTATAAATATTTCAGTTCCTTTGTGTTTCTTAGGTTCTTCACTTTGTGTACTATTTATCAGCTCTGGTCGTTTAGTTTCTGTTGCGACCAGTTTTGTATTAATTGTATTAAATTCTTCACTTTCCATTATATATTTCAGTGCTCGTTGATTGGTTTCGTTTTCATTGCGTCCTGTATTTTTTGACTTAAATTGTTTATTCTGTTTCACATATTTCTGTTCTGGCAGGTTTGCTTCTGTTCCGGTGTGTTGTGTATGTCGTGACCGAAGTTGTTCATTTTGTATAATATAATTCTGTTCCGGTCGTTTAATTTCTGTTTTATTCTGATTTATTTTTATCGGCTTATATTGTTCACCTTGTATAAGACACGTCTGTTCCTGTGGATTAGTTTCTGTACTAGTCTGTTTTGTATTTATCGACTTAAATTGTTCATTTTGGCTAATGTATATCTGTTCTGGGCGTTTAGTTTCTGTTCCATTTTCTTCTACATTTATTTGTTCGCCCTCTCTAATACATGTTTGTCCTGGTGGTACAATTTCGGTTATGTCCTGTTTTGTATTTATCTGTACAGTTTCTTCATTATCTAATCCATTCTGTTTTTTGATTCTCTTTTGGTTAATTCTGTATGTGTTGCCTTTTCTACTTTAGCGTCTGTATTGGTATTTTTATTTCTTTTCCTCGAAATCAAACCAGAGATACGCTGTTTTTGTAGCAATAGGGTAGATAATAATCTGAAATAGGATATTATAGGTACATTAACAATTTACTTCTAACTTTTGTGAAATATATGTTTAGCAAAAAATTATAAAAAATTACATATATTATTCATTAATAGGAGTTTTACTGTGTGTAGTGTGTCGAGGACAAGAATGTCTTGTTTTTAACCCCCGTCCAAAAAAAGAGTGTTTTATGTTTAACCTCAATACCTGTCTGCCTGTGGTACCGTATCTCTCAAACGGATGGAGCGATTTTGACGTGTTTTTTTTATTTGAAAGTTAGGTTTGCTGGTTTTTAGTTATTTTTGGTTAATATTGGTAAATATAAAAATGGCGGCCTCAACAAAATGGCGAATAAAATATTTTTTCACAACCTCTCTCAATATCAAACGAAAGGGATTGACTAGCAGAACACTAAACACTATACAAGATGGCCGCTACCAAAAATGGCGTACTACATTTATTTCACTACTCCCTTAATATGGATATCAAATTAAATGGCTTAACTAGTAGAATACTGTACTAATACATATTTCAAATCTAAGGTAGTTGGGGCAAAATCATATGTTTATTTTTGTTCTTGTATTATATTTAATACCTACAGGCGCGTTTTACAATTTACATGTTTAAAACTATGTGTACACATTATCTTTATTAAATATAAATTACGCGTCACGTTGTTTTTGGCGGTGGGCTCCTAAACTACTGAACCGATTTTAATAAAACTTGCGCACCGTGTGCAGATTGATCCAACTTGAAAGATAGGATAGTTTTAATTCCGATTATTTGTCTTTATATGACAATATCCGAGCGAAGCCGGAACGGGCCGCTAGTTAAAATTAGAAATTAGGAGGGGGCAAACTTCTATGTGCGCATTTCGCTCTCTCGAGGGTTACGTATTAGTCGTCGTCATAAAATGACGCCATCTTATGACGAACGCGGTGGGGCTATGGGGTAAGAGGAGTATCGGTATTGCTATGCCTTTTCTGTATTCTGCAGCCGAAAAGTGGATGGCGGTAGGACCGAGACGTCTGGCACCATCTTACTGGTTGATCCTCGAGATGGATGCAGCGTATTTTGGGTTGAGGTGTACTGGTAGTGGGGGCGTGCTCTGGGGTAGGTGTAGGGCCCATTCTGGCAAACCTCTGTGGTTTCGCGGGACTATGCTAGAGCGCCCCCTCGTTCCCGCCGTAAGTGATAAAGGTGGAGGTTTTAACGTAACCTCATCGAGGTTTTAGTTCTTGGGGTAGGTGGTACACTCCGCGAGGTATAAGCTGAGCTTTGCATTAGTGTGAGTGATCACCAATCAGGCAGGAGCTTGAAATTTTGTCCGCGAAGTATAGGCTGAGCTTTGCATTAGTGTGAGTGATCACCAATCAGGCAGGAGCGCGGCGAGACAGAATGGCGCCGCGCCTAAGGCCGGTTGTCACATCTACACTATCCATGTACACTCACACAAATGCAAAGCTCAGCTTATGCCTCGCGGAGTGTACCATTTGTAGCGTAGAGTCCAATAATCATCTCCCCTAGACGGTATGCGTAAATGTAAATTTTATAAAAATTATGACTTTTTTGTGTGTACATTTGCTCCAGGTAAAAAAAAATGGATAGGATACAATCTATACTAATATTATAAAGCTGAAGTGTTTGTTTGTTTGAACGCTAGGATCTCGGAAAGTACTGATCCGAATTGAATGATTTTATTTCTATTGGTTAGTCCATTTATCGAGGAAGGCTATAGGCTATATAACATAAAGCTACTATCAATAGAAGCGGAGCATGAATCAATAATGTAACAAAAACGGGGGGAAAATATTCCTTTTTGAGAGTTTTCGTACTGTGCTTTGACATGACAGCATGTGTCTAAGATGTCGTCATTGAATATAAACCTTTGTTTGTCAAAATCTAATTTGTTTCTAAATCTGAGTTGGTACGTTCAATTTCCGACAGGTGGCTGAAGAGGTTTTTTGTTTGAAAGCGATATTCTCAGGAATTACTGAACCGATTGCAGTCATTCTTTCACGTTGGATACGTACGGGATCCCGCTGAGTGCTATATATGTACCACGGGCCGGGGCGGGCATCTAGTACTTATATAATTGCAAATACATACTCACTATACAAACACCCAGACATAGAACAAATAGCTATACTTATCCCACAAATATTTGGACTAGATGGGAATCAAAGCTACATTTCCGCAGGCAAAGATACACTACCAACTGAGCCACTATATTTATTCAGACAAATTATGTAGCAATTGATGAATTGATGTGTACCAAATGAAAAGATTCGAACCTCATAATACGCAATCTTTCGGATTCTCCGCCCAAAGCTTCTTTTTTTGCCGGCTCTCTTTGAATAGAAGTAGATTTTGCTGAAAAAAAAATTATGATCAATGTATACGAAATTTTATTAATTGCATTTTAGATGTAGCTTACATAATATTATAAAACTACATTCAGTATAAAATTAAACCATGGTATATTTATTGATTTTGTTCTCACGAAATTCCATTTAGCAACGAAGTCCCTTACAACTGGCTTCGAGGAGATAGGGATTTTGAAGCGCAACCGTGACAAAAAAAGAGATTTAAACCGTAAGTAAAACATATAACGGAATAAAAATTACCCGTGACCAATACTGCCAGTTTTATTTTTCGGATGATCGTACCATAAATAATAAAATTAAGCATTTTTTTAATTGTGTGCTTCTATATTGTATGAAGAAACTTCATTTCTATCTGGTGTGGTATCACATCAATCATCTGAAACACGCTGAGTTGGGTGATACCTTAGATAGAGAATAAGAAAATAGATCAGGTTTTTCCGCACGGTTCCTTTGTACCAATCGTAAGCAGATGACGTGCATGCTTGCTATAGCAACAGAATGATGTGCCGCGACAAAAGTATGATATTTCCACAAGAGCGACAAGGAAAGAGCGATCAGACCCATTCTTTCGATGTAAAGTGTTTGTTCCCACTTAACTCTTTGGGGGATCCATTGTGATTCACGGAGTGATTCTCAGTGACTTACCATTTTTGCATCGTCCCGAGCTCTGGTGTAGTCTTTCCATCAGAATATCGGGTTCACTGGACACAATGCAACCGCATGTGTTTCTTGTCTTGCCTCCATCTGAACAGGTCTTGAACAGCTTATACGAACTGCTTGTTATTAATTTGAAGAACCTTTCAATAGTACTCTTCATTAGGTCTAACCCTGAAATTTATCTCGTCTTCATCAATAAAAGCTTACATAATTTAACATCAATACCAGCACATGACCTCTTTCCACAAGAAAGTGAGAAAGAAGTAAAGTTGAGGTTATTGTAAAATCCGGCCGGGAAAATTATAGGAACAGGAACTTTATGGTGGGGCGGCACGGCACTAGTTTAAATTAATTATGAGTAGGATGATGATTCTGGATAACATTGATTTAATCTTGGTTTCTGTAAGTCGAAAGTGAATCGGTTTCTTCTAGGTAAACACGCCCAGTAGACGGCATTGTCGCTTAATATTAGGTGAGATGGCGGTCACGACGTCAGTACAAATCTATCATCGTTAAAAAACTAGCGATTGACAAGACATTCCGCGGCCTAGGATGAAGCATAACGTCTCATCATCATTTCAATTTTGTTTAAAGGATTAAACTTGACCACTATGACTACCTTACATAACGAGTGACGAAGCGGTTTATGATGGAGTGCGCTTGCTTAGAAGTACTCATAACTAAAACTATTGACTCAGTTTCGACTTTCATAGTATAAAGCTACCAGGTGGCAAACGTGGTGGCCTAAGGGCTTGAGCGTGCGATTCCCAACCATCCGCCTACGCAGTGGAGTACTTTCCCTAGTGCAAATCTACAAGTTTATCATCACCACCAAGACTTTAACGGAATGTTTCAAGAATCTTTCGAGGTCGTGTCTCATCTGCCAATCTACATTGACCAGAGTGTTAGATCATTGCCTTAACTCTCTTCTTGCGAGTGCTATCCTATGGAATTGTATGTCTCGTCACCTTTTCTTATGCAAAAGTTTGTTTGTAATGTATGGGGAAAAATAGAGTAAAATTACTTTTAGGAGTTGGGTTTTTCGCTCATCAGGTTTTTTTACTTTTATGTAATGCAGTGAGTCAGAAGACAGAGTCAAGTTTAATCTCGGGATCACGATCTGAAAATAAAATTTCGGAGTAAGGCATAATACTAAGATGATTCTTGTTTAAGACTTTGGTAAATTATTCAGCCAGCTACTATTCGTACTCCATACCTGTAGAAAGGGGTTACTCCCCTTTCTACAGGTATGGAGTCTTTCTTTCGTTTTTTCTTTCACCACCTGAAACATTAACTCCGAAACACAACATTGGGTTGGTGTATTTTTCTCTCACTTGGACATCTGAGATTGAGTTTGGTGTGGCAGATGTCCATTCGGGGGTCAGAACCATAAGATCCGCCTGTCGCTTGTTTGCTTTCTTCTTAACAAAAAAAATACTCACATTATTTACTACTATATTATCGTCTTTAATTTTATTCTTCTTCGGTTTAACATCTTCTTTAATTTGTTTTTCCTTAATATCTCCGTTGTCACAGCTGTTGGCCCAGTCTCTTTCATCCAAAAAAGCAAATAGTCTTGAATTTCTTTTTACTACTTCTCGCTCATTGAGTTTCGTCTTTTTCCCTTTGGTTGTGAGAATCTCAGTTTTTTTACGTTTTTTCTTTCGTTTGTGCTTGTTTTCAGTTGTATTTGCCTTTGGTCTAACTTTCATAGTATTTTTGTCTAACATTGTCGATTTTATGTTTTGCCAATATCTAGATATCATTGTATCGACACCTTTTGTTCTTTTACGTTCTTTTATGTTTGTATTTTTGTTGTTATTTGCGTAATTATCTAATTCGTTTTCATCGTAAACATTTTTGAGATTCATATTGGGAATATTTTTAGATTTATTACTCTTTTTAGATTTTTTATGATTGTTTGGATCTTTACGTTGAGATTTACTGTTACCATTCTTCTTGGTATTTTTAGTATCTTTAGCTTTATTATTACCTGCAGTAATAATTTGTTCACTGCGTTCATCACTACATTTTTTTTTGACGTATAACCTTCTTTTTTCGTAAATATTTAGCAATACTCGTAGTATATTCAGATCTTGTAATACTTAAAGGACTATTTGTTATTTTGTACACTATATTGAAATATTTCAATAGTTGAAGTAGCACAGCAAATATTGTTGCAATTGATGTCCATTGTCTTAGATATAATATAAATCTTGTCATCTGGGTTTCGTTTAGTCAAGTGAACCATATTGTTTTGAAATAGTTTATATTTATAATTACTAACAAATATAAATTCGTTAGTAATTACTTCCATGTAATTTGTAATTTTTTTAGTATCTTTACTTATTTGCTCATTGGTCCCAGCTTGTAATCTAAGGTTATGTTTTAACAATGGCTGTGATTCAGTATCTTGTCCTTCCACTTTTGTAAATTCGTTGCGTTTTGAATTATCATTGTCAGGTTTTATTTCCTCTAAACCAAATGAATCATTACTCTGAAAAAAAAATCATTTTTTTTTCTTTCTTCAAAATAATGTTTTAATGGACTATAAACGTTGAGAATTGAACTAACCGTCGTGTAAGTTTCATTTGAACTGTAATTTCCAGAACGATAATTATCGTCGTCATCACTTTCTTCATCTGATGATCCTCTGAAATGGGATTTTAATATTAGGTCCTCACATAACATGTAATTGGTGTTTTGTTGTATAGGTCACTTTGATCTTAAATATCTCCTCTTTGGTTAGAAATTTCAATTTATACAGTTATTTATTCATGCTTTTGTGTTTTGAACACCATATTTTTTTTATTTCTCTATTGTTGTTTTTAGTAAGTTTTGTCAGTTTAGTCATTTTTTTGAGTAAATTTTCGCTTGGAGTAGGTTTTGACTGGTTCGGCTGGGGACGCCCATTGTGATGAGCGTTTCTAGTTATTGTACAATGTACAGGCTCCACTTTTCATCACAGGTATATTTGCCGGCAAACAAGTTGACCCAATGGAGTTAGCTGCGCATGGCTGCACAGAAACGTTTTTAAGGTCTCTTTGGTGGAAGTGCACATACGCGAACTTTCCCGTTCCAAGTCAATTTTGGGTCAAGTCAATTTAAAATCACTTCATTATTGTGCCGGATTAAAGTAACGCAGCAGGCGACATGCGTTTGCCGGTTTGCTGCACTCAATTCAGGAGATAGTTTTTCAAGTTTTTTTAACTTCCTAATTTGCTTCAAGTGGACCAAAACAGTTTTATCACTAACACCGCAGCCTGCAGCTACCATTGTACCATAATCCATTGTAACCGACGTCAGAAGACGTGGGTTGAATGGATTCGCTTCCACAATAGCCTTCATCAATTCTTCATTATCAATTTTGGTCTCCGGCCGTCCACAGGGCTTGTTCTGCAGGTCGACATTTCCAGAACGAAAACTTTGTAACTAAAAACGTGCTATGTTTTCTGCACCACACGATGGAATTCGTACTCGTTAATAGCGCAATTTCAGAATCCTTCGCTTGCTCGGTCATCAAAATTGAGCACACGGTAAAAAAGCAACTTTGTACTCTTGTACATCAAATAACTATAGTCCGTTCGCGTTAAGAAAATAGTGAGTCATCGTTGTCCGCCGGCCTGGCCACGCCCCAGCCAATTAGAATGCTAGAAATTAAAAAATCGAGTTCACAGTGACCAGTTATATTTTGAAATCGGTCCAGTAGTTCCTGAGATTTGGGCGTTCAAACCAAAAACCACTTAAGCTTAACACAATTAGTATAGATTAGTAATTAGATAGATTTACTAACCTTTCCAAGCTTACGTCACTGAAATCCCCATAGTCGGAAGGCGAGAGACAAATCGTGCAAAGCTCGCCGATATCAGAGAAACAGCTTTGACAAAAGGTGCCAGGGCAGTCAGGAACTTCACATCTACGGTTTGAAGAACATAATCTTTTGGTGTTTGAGAGATCTGCATTATATATAGGTAAATGCCTAGTCAATTTGTTTATTTAAATAATTAGAATCAAATTACCCTCTCTTAGTGGGCATTTTTCACAGTTTTCGGTCATTATGAATAATGCCCAATTTATTATTTGGTCCATAACATTTATAACATTCTTTAAACAGTAATAGTCATATAGCAGCAAAGATACTTACTTTACAAGTTCCTTAATGGAATCAGTTAAATCTTCGACTGCATTGCAAAGCAAACAATAAGGTTTATTCGGTTTAAATCCAACCAAAGCACTAAGCCAGCGAAGCCTGAACGAAGAAAAAAAACATTATAAATAAAGAAGAAAATTCTTCACCACCCGTTGAAATCATCACTTCTATAATATTTTACAACAGAGTTTTTAAAATTGTGGTTAAACTTCTTATGGATTGCCGCATAAACTTGTAGCTCTAAATCTGCTAAAGTCTTGAAAACTCTCACAAAACATCTTCACAAAAAACTATCGTTCCTAATGATAGCCTAGCCAGCATTGATTCTTACCCTGGTCTCTTTTCATAATGATAATAAATGTATCAAACAAACACTTTATAATTCATGGCAATAGCTGTGGAACTCAAACTCGGCTAGGTTATGATTGTGTTTATTTGTGGAATGATCTACTCCTTTCATAGACTTTTTTACAAGCTCTCTTGTCGTTTCGTAAGTCAGGGATAAATCACGCTTTGACTATACTTCAAGCCTCTCTAATTGCCATTTCTTTGTCGCAGCACCTTGTGATTTTATCGACATAGCTCCAGTTTCCGTTGTTTTCCCGAGGTCAACTCGTAAATACAGTCATCACCTTCGACAATGAGGTGACTGCAGGACAGTTTTTCAGTTTTATATCCGGCGGGACAACAGAACGTGGTTAATAATTACCGGCATGTACCTTTATATCAAATACCTATCTGTCTAAAAAGTACTCAGACCACAGTATAAAGAAATACTAAGAGTAGATTATCGCCTTTGATCTTGGGAGAAACGCCGATAATGGTATACGCCGACGTGGGTAGCGTTGTCGCAAACAAAAATGCTTATTATCAAAATAAAATTAAAACATACGGAAGACGTCAGCCCTGAGCCGCTGTCCTGCAACACTAACATTGTAATGTGGGCAATGCAGGAGCGAGCTTCTCGCGTCTCACCCCGCACGCCCCGCGCGATTGCCGTGCTAGACGGCTTTGCCACACACCCAAACTTTGCCACAGTACCTACATAATTGGAGTAGGTATCTTTGAGATTTTCTCAGCATGACATTAGGATCCCACGCTGTGCTCACCCGGCTATTGTGTTACTCGTATCGAACGCTCACATACTAGTCACATAGACAAGTATACACGATTACTGAGTTCTGATCAAGTCTTTTAATTTCCACAACCTTTCGGATAAAAGGTACCTCTAATTTGGCAACAAGAGCTTTTTGTTTTACCGACTTGTAGTAGTATGACTCTTTGCAGAGACACATGAGGAAAGCACTACACGTTTGCCAAATGTTATACCAACTGGCGAACAGTAACTGCAAACATCACCGGGTTATGGTTTGTAGGCAATGTTTCAGGAGAAACTACAGAGCATGGAGATCAATCATCGTCTATTTCTAGGTGACGAGCGCAATCCAGTGCTAGGTAAGAATTTGGAGCCTTCATGTGCGCGTTGCTTACCGTCAGGCATATTAGGTATGTCCTGCTCATTTCGTCACTATTACAAAAAAACATAGAATATAAATATTGGTGGACAATTCACACACAACACCAGCTGACCCCAAAACTAAGCAAAGCTTGTACTATGGCGGCCAGATAGCTGATATAATACTCGTACTTATATAGTTTTAACTACTAACTGTATCCTGCCACGCTTCGCCGTTGCACATATGTGACTGATCCAAAAATTAGATAAAAACAATCCTTGATGCGGATTATATCTATCTATACTTATAATAAAACTGTAACGGGTCGAATTCTGTACATTGAAGATATTTTGAAAAAATTTTTTTTGGGGCACTCCATAGTCGATACTGATGGCGAAACTGCATTTTTTTTCTTTCATGTCTGTCTGTCTGTCTGTCTGTCTGTCTGTCTGTCTGTCTTTCTGTATAGAGATCACGCATCACGCCGAAAGTACTGATTCAATTCAGCTGAAACTTGGCATGACTTTAGTTTATACTAAGGACATTGCTGTAGGCTACTTTTGATCCCCAAATTCTGAGTGGTTTTCTTGCGGGAGGGGGTGAAAGTCAGAATGTGTATTTGGTTGTAACTCATGTTTGCGTTGTTGAATTTCATTAATTCTTTTTTTGTTAGAAAGAACATATTTTTTATATTGTCCCGTCAAAATTTTAATAGTATCGGTCTGGTGGTTCGGAAATTACACAAACATTAAATAATAACGACACGCGCGGCGCGTTCGGTACATACTAACTTCTAAGTATTCTGTGTATCAGACTATCCACAGAATATCTAGATTCTAGAAAGTGCCCACGTGATCGCGTCGCGTCGTCTTGGATGACAAAATAATTGTCAAAGACATATTTTTGTGTGGAAAAACAAACATCATTCGGTTTTAATCGACTTCAAACAAGGAGGATGTTTTCAATCGGGTTGCATGTTTTTTTATTTGGTTTTATTTTACATGATAACTTCGCTAATTGTTAGTTGATTTTGATAATTCCTTTTTTGTTTGGTAGAAAATACTTCAGAGGTGATCTTAGATATCGAAAACAGGGAGGTAGTTTTTCAAATATCAACAAAAAGCTAAAATCAGCTAAAATAAAATTAGATCTATCTGTTACGACATAGTCATAGCTTCTTATAAAATTTAGTCGAATGACAGAATTAAATTACCTATCACTGAAGTAGATTTTTGTTATTTTGGAGAAAACATATCAGCATAATAAGTAGCAGCCTAAACAACCCATTAAATGTTCCCACTGCTGGGCGTCGGGGCCTTCTCTCGCAAGGAGAGAGAGACAAGGTTATAATCCATCACGCTGGCCCAGTGTCGGTTGGTGGATGACATATGACTTAAAACTTAGATTATAGGTAGATTTCGGTTTCCTCACAGTGTTTTCTTCACCGTTTTAATTACCGGCATTACGAACATGACTCTGAAAAAATAGTGGTACGCGTGGGTTTGAACCCTGGGTCTCCGGATCGACAGTCGCCGTTCTCCCGACTAGGTCAGCTGTAACTTACTAGACCAGCCGTAACTTATTAGAAAACGTATTATTTCAATCCAAACACTGTTTAAAATTTAAAGGTAGTGTTCAACAAGCTTCGGTGACCGAAGCAGACCGTTGTTAGGGTTCTGTACACAAAGGGTAAAAACGGGACCCTATTACTGAGACTTCGCTATCCGTCCGTCCGTCCGTCCGACTGTCACCAGGCTGTATCTCAAGAACGGTGATAGCTAGACAGTTGAAATTTTCGCAGATGATATATTTCTATTGCCGCTTTAACAATAAATACTAAAAATATTTTTTTTTAATTTCTTGGTTTAGCTTAAGTAATACATAGGGTACTTATACATAGGCAATGTTTAGCCTATGTGTTCTGCCAGACTATAATCTAATTCTATTTCAAATTTCAACCCGATCACTTGATACGTTCCGCCATGATTAAGTAACAAACATCCAAACAGTGACATTCATAATAATTACAGGACAACGTTGGACCGGCTGAACATATTTTGAAGAATTCGAAACAGACGTAGTTTGAACTCAGAAATAGCAAATCGGTTACTTATAAGGTTACTGTGACGTCGGAAAGACTAAGCAAATTTGGTAGAAAATTGAAACAGAGATAACGTATAGTCTGAAATACCACATTTATGTATTACCTATCAACCTGAAAAGAAGCATGGGCCCTAAGGAAACAAATATTAACTATCACGTCAAAACGGCACAACTATATGTGTTTCGTATGTCAACCCATATGGTTGACATACGAAACACATATAGTTTAGAGTCTAAAATTTCACATGGGCTAATAAGTCTATGATTTCATTTAACTCCATATTAATATAAGCATATATTTTCGTAAGGAACTTGATGTGATGGTAAGGTAAAAGCCTAAAATGAAAAATTGATGCACCCGTTTTGGCGTAGATAATATAGGTGATTTGCGTTCACAATCAAAATAGCAAGCAACATAATATTCTCATTAGATGGCGCCAATCCCAGTTTAAATCTAAAAGCACTAAAGCCCCATTTAAATCGATGTTTTGCTATTGTGGTATGTATTTTTTCTTTCATCACTAGGTGACGTTACTGGTATTTTAAATTGTACTAATAAGTTTTTGCTGCTAAAAGGATTATGATGCCGAATTTGGATTCTTTCGTTCTTGGATTTTTTCTGTGTTACCTACAATTAAATTCATACATTAACATTTCACTAAGACTTGGCTTAGATTTACGGGTTCAACTTGCTTGAATATCATTAAAACTCAAAATCTTAATAATTTTTATTCCACACAGGCTTCGTTCAAAATTTTACGCGGGCGAATTCGCGGGTAACAGCTAGAAAACAGCTTGCGGATAAAAGAGATAAGTAGGTATCAGATCATGAACATTCGCTTCAGACTTTTCATAATGTATCCTATAAAATCCTACAAACTTAGCACTTGCGGCTATGTTCGATACTATGAAACATTACTAAGTATGTTTGATATTGTTTAAAAAAGAAAAATGAAGATGATAAAATTAAATATATTTTTGTGTGGAAAACAAATTCACTCAAACTCAAAGGGTTTTCAATGACTACTTATCCAAATATTTGACGTACGATACTTCCAACTTATGTATAAGTTAGTAACATCTGCTTACGCGAACGAAGTAGCGGGTTCAGCTAGTACTTATAATAAAACTGTAACGGTCGAATTCTGTACATTGAAGATATTTTGAAAAATTTTTTTTGGGGCACTCCATAGTCGATACTGATGGCGAAACTGCATTTTTTTCTTTCATGTCTGTCTGTCTGTCTGTCTGTCTGTCTGTCTGTCTGTCTGTCTGTCTGTCTGTCTGTCTGTCTGTCTGTCTTTCTGTATAGGGATCACGCATCACGCCGAAACTACTGATTCAATTCAGCTGAAACTTGGCATGATTTTAGTTTATACTAAGGACATTGCTGTAGGCTACTTTTGATCCCCAAATTCTGATTGGTTTTCTTGCGGGAGGGGGTGAAAGTCAGAATGTGTATTTGGTTGTAACTCATGTTTGCGTTGTTTAATTTCATTAATTCTTTTTTGTTAGAAAGAACACATTTTTTATATTGTCCCGTCAAAATTTGAACAATATCGGTCTGTTGGTTCGGAAATTACACAAACATTAAATAATAACGACACGCGCGGCGCGTTCGGTACATACTAACTTCTAAGTATTCTGTGTATCACAGACGATGCACAGAATATCTAGATTCTAGAAAGTGCCCACGTGATCGCGTCGCGTCGTCTTGGATGACAAAATAATTGTCAAAATATATTTTTGTGTGGAAAACAAACATCATTCGGTTATAATCGACTTCAAACAAGGAGGATGTTCTTAATCGGGTTGCATGTATTTTTATTTTACGCGATAACTTCGCTAATTGTTAGTTGATTTTGATAATTCCTTTTTTGTTTGGTAGAAAACACTTCAGAGGTGATCATAGATATAGATATAAAACAGGGAGGTAGTTTTTCAAATATCAACAAAAAACTAAAATCAGCAGGTAGCAGGCTAGCTCTGTGAAGTGTATTTATTCTGTGCGTGCCGTTATGTGCTTTAATAAAATGTTGTTAAAATGTTGAGCTTAGATTTATCTGTACGACATAGTTATACCTTCTTATAAAATTTAGTCGAATGACAGAATTAAATTACCTGTCATTGAAGTAGATTTTTGTATTTTGGAGAAAACATAATAAGTAGCAGCATAAACAACCCATTAAATGTTCCCACTGCTGGGCGTCGGGGCCTTCTCTCGCAAGGAGAGAGACAAGGCTATAATCCACCACGTTAGCCCAGTGTCGGTTGGTGGATGACATATGACTTAGAACTTAGATAATAGGTAGATTTCGGTTTCTTCACGGTGTTTTCCTTCACCGTTTTAATTACCGGCATGAACATGACTCTGAAAAGATAGTGGTGCGCGTGGTTTTGAACCCTGGGTCTCCGGATCGACAGTCGCCGTTCTCCCGACTAGGTCAGCTGTAACTTACTAGACCAGCCGTAACTTATTAGAAAACGTATTATTTCAATCCAAATACTGTTTAAAATTTATAGGTAGTGTTCAACAAGCTTCGGTGACCGAAGCAGACCGTTGTTAGGGTTCCGTACACAAAGGGTAAAAACGGGACCCTATTACTGAGACTTCGCTATCCGTCCGTCCGTCCGTCCGTCCGTCTGTCACCAGGCTGTATCTCAAGAACGGTGATAGCTGGACAGTTAAAATTTTCGCAGATGATGTATTTCTATTGCCGCTTTAATCATGGCGGAACGTATCAAGTGATCGGGTTGAAATTTGAAATAGAATTAGATTACAGTCTGGAAGAACACATAGGCTAAACATTGCCTATGTATAAGTACTCTATGTATTACGTAACAATCATCCAAACAGTGACATTCATAATATTTACAGGACAACATTGGAACGGCTGAACATATTTGGATGGAATTCAAAACACACGTAGTTTAAACTCAGAAGTAACAAATCGGTTACTTATAGGTACTGTGACGTAGGAAAGACTAAGCAAATTTGGTAGAAAATTGAAACAGAAATAAGTCATAGTCTGAAATACCACATTTATGTATTTATTACCTATCAACCTGAAAAGAAGCATGGGCCCTAAGGAAACAAATATTAACTATCACTTCAAAACGGCACAACGATATGGGTTGACATACGAAACACATATAGTTTAGAGTCTAAAATTTCACATGGGCTAATAAGTCTACATTTTCATTTAACTCCATATTAATATAAGCATATATTTTCGTAAGGAAATTGATGTGATGGTAAGGTAAAAGCCAAAAATGAAAAATATATGCACCCGTTTTGGCGTAGATAATATAGGTGATTTGCGTTCACAATCAAAATAACAAGCAACATAATATTCTCATTAGACGGCACTAATGCCAGTTTAAATCTAAAAGCACTAAAGGCCATTTAAATCGATGTTTTGCTATTGTGGTATGTATTTTTTCTTTCATCACTAGGTGGCGTTACTGGTATTCTAAATTGTACTAATAAGTTTTTGCTGTTAAAAGGATTATGATGCCAAATTTGGATTCTTTCGTTCTTGATTTTTTTCTGTGTTACCTACAATTAAATTCATACATTAACATTTCACTAGGACTTGGCTTAGATTTACGGGTTCAACTTGCTTGAATATCATTAAAACTCAAAATTTTAAATATTTTGATTCCACACAGGCTTCGTTCAAAATTTTACTACGGCGAAGTCGCGGGTAACAGCTAGGAAACAGCTTGCGGATAAAAAGAAATAGGTAAGTAGGTATCAGATCATGCACATTAGCTTCAGACTTTTCTTAATGTATCCTATAAAATCCTACAAACTTAACACTTGCGGCTATGTTCGATACTACGAAACCTTACTAAGTATGTTTGATTTTGTTTAAAAAAGAAAAATAAAGATGATAAAATTAAATAAATTTTGTGTGGAAAAACAAATTCACTCAAACTCAAAGGTTTTCAACGACTACTTATCCAAATATTTGACGTACGATACTTCCAATTAATGTATAAGTCAGTAACATCTGCTTACGCGAACGAAGTAGCGGGTTCAGCTAGTATCGTTCTAAAATTTCAGCTCAACCGGTGCAGAACTTTTTGAGTTTTTGAAGCGTACACAAACCAACATAACATTTTTATAGATAGAGATAGAAACACCCAATCAGAATATAAATATTTGAATACGTCACACAAATATTTGCACTGGGTGGGATGAAATGTTGGTCAAAACCCTACAAAACCAAAAAAAAAAAGATTACATATTCACAACCCGTCAATTACTTACAGTGCATTCGAGACAAGTCGCTTAAGAAACTTATAGAGAAAAGTATGCTCTTTATGCGATGAATATTTGAATTCCCGATGCAGTTTTCTCCGCGCGAATTTCATGAAACTGGCTGAAAGTAGACGATCATCATTACTTTTATTTTATTTATATTTCTGTAGGCGGATAGGCGTAGCGGCAGCTCTGTGGTCATGAGAAGATACAAGTTCAGGTAACTAAATAATACAATTTTGGACGCAATTAACTAACTATATTTAAAAAATGCTAGTCATAGGAACCGCCGATAGAATTGATAACTTATAACTCATAATCTGATAGCTTACTTTGGAAACTACATGGTAGAAACTGGAGGGCGTGGCCATGAGCATGGTCATCTAAAAATGCGCCAGCAAATCTAGACTTTTTTCTAGTTTGCCCGAAGATTTCATATCATTCCCGACTGTGACGCTAGAATTTAATTCACAGCCCATGAAAAAACTGGCTGTGGCGCGTCAAAAGAAGTTTTCACTTCAAAAACCTCTCTTACTTACCTCTAGTCCTCAAAATGTGGTTGTACAACCACACTGCGCGGTCCTTGGCTCTCTGTGGCCGGTAGTGCCCCATGATGAGATGACGTAAACGTAAGCCGTACGGCTCGAAGAGAGCGAAAAACCAAAGAAGAAAGATTATGAAACCTGAAACCCAATAACTTCAGTATCTAGAATACGTTAAAATGTTAGTTTCAACATTGTCATTGAACCCGGGTATAACTTTACAACTTTTAAGCAGAACCTCGCAGTTTCTCTCGCGCAGTGTCCGATTCTGTTGATTTCCCGAGATAAAAAATAGCCTATCTACTATTCCAGACCATTATCTATCTATGTACTAAATTTCATCTCATTTCCTTGAGTAGTTTTTGCGTGAAAGAGTAACGAACATATATCCATACATTCTTAGAAACATTCGAGTTTATAACTTTAGTAGGATTATAGAAATCCTTTCAATGTTTAAGCCGAGTCTAGTTCATGTCTTTCTTTCTAAGAGTAACAAATTTTCCCCAAACCATCCAAACATCTTTCTTCATTCAACCTATATTAGATAAGAGAAGAAAATGAGGGATGTTCCTACAATCTTTGTCATACGTCATTCGCAAATCCGCACTGAGGTTGCTTCATGCTTGGTGGAGACTGGAAACTCAAGCCCAGTAAGTTACAATGGCGCGACTTACCAATCTGACAATATCCCTTGATATCCGGAGGATACGGGTTCAGGACACAGGAGTGGTCTGGCTGAGGGACCAGCAACTGAACGTTCATCGTGTCAACGAGAGCTTGCAGCAGACGAGCCACGAACCCAGAGCCGGTCACCACTACACCCGTGTCGAGGATACCAGCTGCAACATTATAGAAAGACAAATTTATGTTATCCAAACATTGCACTTTTTTAACTTTTACAGGTTTACACTTGACCGCCATCTCGCCTGATGTTAAGCGACGATGCGGTCTACGATGGAACGTGTTTACCTAGAAGAAACCGATTCTTAGTGTCGTGGGTTTTCACAATCTTACAATTTAGATTTTTTTAATTTGACATTGGTACAGAGATTGTCTTGCTTAGGCCTTCCCTACAAACAGGACAAAAGGAAAATGGGAAGACAACATCGTAGATGCGAAGACGATATTCGTGGCGTAGCTGGAGTAACATGGGCAAGAGAGACATATGAAATTAAAAGGTGGCAAGCTTTAGGGAGGTCTAGGTTCTTAACTTGGTTGTAAATCAGCTATTTAACAGGGTTAACAAATAACTTGGTAATTAGCATCGCAAAATCCTACTAATAGTATCATAAATGCCAATGTTTGGGTGTTTGGATATTTGCCTGTTTGTTGCTCAATCACGTCGTAGCGTAAGATCGGATCGGGCTCAAACGGAACACAGATTACAGGAACGGGGACTATGCGGGTAAAACCGCGGGCAACTGCTAGTGTTAAATATACAGAAACAGCACTCGTCCGTTAGTTCGCCATGTTGCACGCGGGCGGTAAGCGAGCTGAGGGGACAAAAGCGTCTAACGTGTACGTTTCGCTATGTTGCTCCGCTGCCGCTCCGACGCTACGCTGCTACATTATCCCCATAAAATTTCTACCAAAAAGTGCCCAAACCAGTTAAAGAAATTTGTGCTTAAAATACTTACGTTGCAAAGAGGACGTAGAGTTAAACTTCCCGTGCTGACGTATGGTGGTGAGTACCCAATACAGGCTATAGTCTGCCACGATGTGGATCAGCAGTTTGAAGGTGGCCACCGTCATGAAGACAGCTGACCGGTTTAGGTGGAGCTTTTCCGATGCTACCAGGCGGAAGGATGTCGTCTGGAAAAATATTTAAGGTAACAAGGACTAATTGAAGGACATGGGTGCCCATGTGAATGAAATACTAAACAGTATTCTTTGCAGAGTACAAAATCAGTCCAATATAACATAATATTTTCACTAACATTCTGATATTCTCAAAACGCGTCATTGGCGTGGCGTTCATATGCAAGCAAAAATACATAAAAGAGCCCTGTATAAAAATTTTAGTATGACTGGAAAACGAATATTTCATAGTAACTGCATAGTATATATTTAGTAGATGTTTCCCGGTGTACTCCAGTGTGGCGTAGTTTTGGTACATACTTGTATTTCCTTGATGTACTGCAGTGTGTCGAATTTTTGGCAGATGTTTCCCTGGCGTACTATAATAATCTGGCGTATTTTCGGTAGTATTTCCCTGTACACTCATATTATAGTTTGGCGTATTTTCGATAGATGTTTCCCTGGCGTATTTTTGGCAGCTGTTTACCTGGCGTACTGTTGTGGCGTATTTTTTTGGTAGATATTTCCCTGGCGTACTGTAGTTGTGGCGTATCTTTGGTGGATGTTCCCTAACCGTGGTGTAGTGGCGTAGTTTTGTTAGATGATTCGGTGGCGTGTGTAAATGTAATTAGCCTTACCGTTACGTATTTGGCTCTCTCTCTCGTATTTAGAGGAAGTACAGTTTCACGACCCTCCCGGAGTCTCTTCAAGTCAAGTTCTCGAAATTCTTTCGTAATGAAGCGGTTGTCGAATCGCGACCGAGTATCGAACATGTGCTGGTAATGCTTAGCCCTGGAAGAAACAGGATAAAATATGGATTGTGATATTTTGAGGGCACGTTGGGGCCGTAGAGACCTCAGATGGTTGGGGCCTTGGAGACCTTGGGTTGTTGGGTTCTGAAGGGAAATTAAAGGGTTCATTTTAGAATTTGTTCAAGGTGGCCCAGGGAGAATATGGGTGACTGCCGCTCCGGCTTGTTCCTGGGGTAGAGGTTGGCCATTGCATTGAAATCAACCATATTCTGGACTGATTTTTTTTAGACGGCTTGTCTAATTTACAATATATTTGTTGACATATTAAATTAAATGTAAAATACTTTTCATCCAATAAACAACTCGGTGAAGGTATAGCGGGATCTTAGACCAGTAGAAATGTTGTCATCGATACCAATATAGTACAAAATCGATCTAAAAAGACGTATTTTTGTCTTAGAACTAATCAACATCAACAGCCCGTGTTCGTCCACTGCTGGACATAAGTCACACCCTACAATATTTATCGATTCGCGGTTTACACTCCAGAACCCATCTACCCCAACAGTTATCGGCTCTGCGACAGACGTGATCAGCCCGCTGTCACATCAGTTTGCTAATACCTTGAGCTTGCTTTTGTTCTTATAGAATTTGTACAGCCAAGACAAGTTTTTTTCTTGCTGTACATAGAGAGCATTTTGTTAATAGGTCGTTTTGCTACCAGACCGTTTTGCTTTCGTGTCATTCTGATAATAGGATGTTTTGCTACTAGATCATGTCGTTTTAATATTTAGGCCATTTTGCTTTTAGGTCTTTACGATACACGTAACTAGCACTCTCTCACATCGCAATACGAGTAAAAACTGCTACAAAGTTGGCTATTGTGAAACAGCAGAATGACAAAAGTAAGTATCGTCCACTTCAGATATTTATACATATCTTCAGATATTGTGTAGTGGTTAACAGTACAAATCTAACTGTATTACAAATTTTAACCCTAACTGTTCAGGCGTGATTGAGCAACAATATTGGTGTCTTGAAATTAACAGTGAATCGGTTTCTTCTAAGTAAGCTCTCTCTATTGTAGACCGCATCGTCGCTTAACATTAGGCTAGATGGTGGTCAAATGTAAAACCATAAATGAAATAAAAAACATACAAGCATCCAAATATCAAAAAATTCTAATATCCATTTTTTTTAATCGCATCCCACTGCTAGTAAAAGGTGTCCCCCAATTCCCTCCACTTTATCCGGTCCGGAGCTGCCATCGTCTAATCATTTTTACATGCTTCGAGCTCGTCCTTCCATCGCGTTGGAAGACGACCCTGGGGTCCACTGAACGATGGCGTCCACTCCGTAGAAACCCTGGCCCCCCGATCGAGGTGCATTCTGGTCACATGTTCCGTCCACTCCCATTTAAGGGCGTGTGGGCCGTAATTTTGAATTTTTAAAACAACTTTAGGACCTTTAAAATAGTGTATTAAACTCTGAAAAAAATATATGTATTAGTTAAGGATCTTTTCTAGTGCAATTCGCAGTCAATAACACGATTTAATAAATTTTACTAGATAGAAAAAAATCCCAAAGTTACCCCTTTTCAAAAAGTTATTTCAAGTTTATGACTAAACTAATGAGTTTTTTTACTAAATTTTTGTACTCAACGAAAGCCACTAAAAAGTTATAGAGTTTGACTTGATAGTTCGCAGAGTTTGACTTGATAAAAAGTATCAGTTATTCACTATGTCTTAATATCTACCATATATATAGCGCGCCGTTCGGCAGGCCTGATCAGTCGCGTTTCGGCGCTCACGGACGACGGGCCTGTGCTTGATTTTGCAATTTTGACAACCAATAAATTTTAAATATTACGATCATAGTGCCACAGTGTAACAATATCAGTAGGTATTACTAGTGAAGCACGCTATGATCTTGATTTTTAATACCGTTTTCATTGGAATTGCAAATAGACGCTGATGCTAATTAGTACGCTGTTTACTTTATGTTGTAGACCAATAGGGGAGTCTCAAAAAACTGACGTCAATTACACATCAGTAAAAAATTCAATGCAAAATAGATAAGTATCGGTAAAATATTCGTGCGTCAAATCAGAGATCGGGATAAGGAAATAATGAGAGGGAAGAAATCCCCTGCGTAAATCCCCCAATATAAATCCTATGTTATCAAGTTATCATACAAGTTAGGTATCATTTATGATACCCAACTTGCATTTAAATGCCATTTAGGTAAATTCTTTGGTAGTAAGGTACTTAGTACTTGGAAGAAAAGTCCTCGTATCAGATTTTACCACTTTAAAAGAGACTCTTGCGCAAACTATTCAGTTTAGAAAAAAAATGTTAGGAACATCAATACAATTTTTGAACATCTATCCATAGATAGATGATTTTGATAGTTTTTTTTATTTCTTTTCCAAGTTTGTGACACCACCAAAATTTATTGTGTTTTCTTTTTTTGTATGAAAATGTTAATATTGTTCATAGAATACATGTACTTAACAAGTTTTAATAGTATACTTCTTATAGTTTCGGAGAAAAATGGGTGTCACATACGGATGGACAGACATAACGTATATTTTAAAATTTGTCTACGAATCCCTAAAAACCCAACTTCGTTCATTTAAAACTCATTTAAATGGAAATTTAGACACTCGACCAAATTTGATAAGAAGGCTTTTAGGCAGTAAAACTACTCGTAGAATTGAACTCTGTACTAAATTTCCGATTCGTATTTTTTATATAAGGTTTAGAATCATTTCCTGAGCATAAAATTACAAAATAATAACAAATCGTTTCTTCAAGCGCCAGCTCGAAAAAACGTTTTTGGCCGATATTCCGAAAAAGTTATAAAGCCTATTATTATTGTAGAAAATAAAATTTCCCAGGTTTTGTTGCCAGTAAACTTTTTTTTCGAACTTACCGATTACGATTTGTTATGTCCAATTTAATGATAATGTGAATTCTGTTCCCAGTAGCATAAACATGTCTCTTTTTACCGGAATGGAAGAAGGGTTTCGCGTTCTCTTTATTTTCTATCTTTATGTTTGTTAAACTTTTATTTCCACATATCTTCCAAACGGCTGGATGGATTTTGGTAACTAAGATATTCTAAGACTAGTCTCATTCGCCAAAGTGTCCTTAGATAGTAGGTAATTTTTTTTTACGTGTAGTTTATTTTGTAGTCGGGGTTTTTAAATTAAAGTTATTCTATCCGTTGCTCGTTGCTCGAATAAACAGCACGATTCAGAACACAGCATCATGATTGAAGAGTTGAACGAAGAGTTTGGTCTCCACTTTTGTAATAAGAACAACTAAGCTGTGAAACGCATTGCCAGAGTGGGTTTTTTGTCAAAGGTTCGAACCTTGGGGTCACGAGGTACACTGTGTTTGTTTCTGTTAGAGAAGCAAGTTCCATCGTAGACCACATCATTTTCATCCACTATTATCGGCATCATCGCAACCATAATATCATTAAATGGGTTATAAATCGTAAACGGTAAGTTTTACAAAAAAAGTTTACTAACAACAAAAGATGCAAAATTTTATTTTCTACAATTATTGACAAAACATATAGTTTCCAAAATATCGGCTAAAACAGTTTTTTTTTTCAATTAGCGTTTGAAGCTCTACCTAGATCTGTGAGCATTTTGTAATTTTATGCTCAGTAAGTGATATTTACCTCATAGAAAAAAAATGTTAGGAACTTGTGAATTATTAGGAAACATTTTAAAAAGATGCATGAAATTGGAAAAGCCGTTCTCAACTTATAGTGTGACCAAAAAAGAAAAGGTTGAGTTTTGTATACCTACCGTATAGTAATAGTATAGATAAATTTAATATTTCTTCGTTTATATAGCAACAAAACTCTAATCATAAACAAACAAACATAAACAAATCTTGAACAAAAATGAGTTTAAATTACATAGTCCAATATTTTAATGTTATTTCTGCACTGTGGCACCGATTTCGCGGTCGGTGACGGTCGCGAGAACAAGACAGCGTTAAATGCCTACTTTGACAGAATTACCTGGCCTTAAGCTTGGCAGACCTAAATCCTACATCTGTTACAACTGTAATGGAACGTAGTTTGGTGTTGCGAACAATTTTGTCAACAAGCAATGGAACGCAATGTTTTAGGTATTAAAAAAGACAAGATCCAAAAATCTAATCACTCAAATTCCCAAACATCCAAACTTTGGCGTAATATAACATTTGTGCGAAGTACCTGAATACAATGAGAAGCAGGAACAAGCTGGTGGCGGCAGAGCTCCAGGCCAGCCAGGTGAAGATGGGATCCGCCTTGTTCCTGATGTCGGTGATGACGCCAGACGATACCTGGGGCGAGCTGCTGTTCCCCACCAGCGTGTAGCTGTGCTGGATGTTCAGCTTCACGTATATCAGGGAGTCAATGCGTTCTACGAATGTTTTTACCTCTGAAAGTAGCCAAATTTGATGTTTTTGCGTTTAACCGTAAACACCAAAGCTTAAATCCAATTCCGCAGGTTTATTTTAAAGTCCTCTTTCATACGTTTCAGTTGCGTGAGGAAAAATAAGCTTTTGCATTTATAATCACGGAGCTTAATATTAAAAACCTCTGACACAAAAAAAGTCATACAAGGAAAATAACATTTTTAGCAAATTCCTTCCGTTAGGAAATATCACGAGTAACAACGTTATTAACTGGACGAGTCTCCCATATTCCAATGCAGTTTAATGCACCATGTTCATGAGTAGTGTTACTCATGTTATTTCTTTTATCCGAACTGTAAAAGTCTACTTCACGGTATGGTGAGAGAGTGACAATCCTCTGGGCTAATAAAAACATTAACTCCAAACTTACTTTTCCTAATAGTTGCCAAAAACGTGTCTCCTACAAAGTCAGCGGCCACACAAAACTTTTCGTAACTGCGCAGGGAATCACAAGCCGATTCCACCACTTTCGCTACATTGCAAAACCAAGGCAATTTATCCTTTTCGTTTAAAGTGTCTGATTTAACTTTTGTATCAGAAGACAATTTAGCATCATTATTGGTTTCATGTTCTTGCAGATTGTCAATAAAACCAGGCACTTTTCTTTTAAATATATCTCTATGTTTATTTAGGTCATCTTCGGCAGATTCTTCATGTCTATTTAGATTTTTAATACCAAATGCGCGTAATATCTCTTTTATTATATTCTTCTTCTTTCTCTTCGGTTTTACGTTGCTTAATTTGTTATGTTCGTCGTTTATGGTGCAATGTTTATTCAAAATCGTTAGACATTTGTTATAAGGGGTACCGAGAGCTTCGTTACATGTATCGGTCATATATTCAAGCCAGGAATACCCCGATTGGATCACAGAGGCTGAAAAGTGAAGTTCTTACGTAAATTATCATTGTAAACATAATCTCCAATATAAGTTCGTTAAAGTCAGTAATGTATGATAGTATGATGAAATGACTCAACACTTACCAACACTTAAAATCAATTTATTGATGGTGATGAGAGCAGCCTTTAGTTTCCGTACTGCACTGTTCATTCTTACAACATTTAGGTTCAAAGATTCCTTTAAAGAGTTGTAAGGTTTCTTGATTGACTCGTTAATTTGCCGTACACTCAGTTTAATATGTTCCTATAAGAAAAACTTATTCCTATAAGATAAACCATTATTTTTGCTTTGTGTAATTCCTCTTTTCGTATCCTTTTATGTTTCTGGGTAGAGGTATGTACAGATAAAATTATGTTACAATGGCGTGAACAAAATATAGTAAATAATTTAGTTTATTTATGTATCAATAAAAGCGACTACCGATGTTTATGTAAGACCCAAATTTGGCTCTCACATAACTGAGAGCAAAGTTTAATTTAAAATTTTGCGACAGACGTCTGAGTAATTGTATATTATCCATCCATTCTGTATGTTTTTACAGCAATAATAAACTCAATACCACAAACGAACTGTTTTTTAATCAAAGCTCGACTTTGTTACCTGAGTACAAGCCATAGACTCAGAGAGGACTTCGGAATTCTTGAGGGTGTTAGTGGCAGGTCCCGTCAAGATCAGGACTAGTGCATAACATGTTAGAGTGTAACGGCCCACTCGGGAAAACAGTTGCGGGACTAGCAGCAGTATCAAGTACCTGAGTCATACAATAAAAAAAGTTTGTTTCAAATATTTGTTTTCTTATTTTTATCGCTAAGCCCTGTAATTTCTCTGGAAAGATTGCCCTTCAAACTGGAACCCAGTAATGTTTGCACATTACCGCTTGGCGGTAGAATAACTGGCAAAGGTGTGGTATTTCCCCAGGCGGACTCTGCTAGGAGTCCTACCACTACTTAACTACACTATTTCTATTATACTACACTACTTTTCTTTAGTCCATATTATCCGGGAGACGGGTTTTCGCCAAACCTACGGTATCTGGTCAAAGTATTAACCATAGCTGGTCAACCTAGAGAAACAAAAAATATAAGTAAGGTTGAGAAACTTAACGAAGTTACTAAAGCGATGAGTCCGCTCAAATGTTTCTTTAGCTCTTTTGCAGTTTCATCATCAGGCTAAAGATAGATGTAAGTAAACCCATAATATTTGATTATCAATAAAAATAAAACAAACATACGAGAATGCATGTCTTTTTCACAAATATACCTTTACCAGATCTAGCATCAGATACTCGTGATCTACGGAACAAATCACAAACTAAGGTCAATTGTCCACGTAGCCGCATGTTTTACGCACGCTTTCGTCAATCGACGGTTGTAAGACGTATGCGTGACGAATTCTTGCATCTTCCGTAGAAACCATGAAATCTGTGTCCACGAAGCGGCAGCCGCTCGTCATACGTTCGTTGACGAGCGGCTGACGCGACGTTGCCGCATCGTGGACAGAGATTTCATTGTATGTACGCAAGATGCAAGCATTCGTCATGCATGAGAGCAACCGTCAATTGACGAAAGCGTGCGTATAACGTGCAGCTACGTGGACTATTAGCCTAACGTAACCTTTGAGAAATACTAACCTCATTCTGTCACTAAAAGTGAGCCCCAAAGTAAGCAGTACTCCTAAAATTGAGCTCAAAACAGTCGCATGTATTACCGACACGGACAATTGAAAGACAAAGAACATGAACCCCAAATACGTCAGCAAAAGACCGCCAATGAACCCATAAAGCCCTCTTAGCAAGATATTGGGGAGCTTCATATCAGCCCGAAGATTGACGAGGAAATTCGACACAGTACCCCCTTCTGGGTACCATTTGCTAAAGGTTCTGGACAGCCGTTTTTGCATCCCATGCTTGTAATGTCGCCAACGTTGAAGCAAAGTTTTGTCGGGCACGTCTGAACTAGACATTATTATAGAATTTATTTTCTCATTTTCGTAGTTTTGACGGTACTTCTCGATAGTCCTCGCCTTCCATAGCAAGGCGAAGTGAGACATTGTGAGAGCTGTTTTTCTGATATGGTTTATAACATTTTTCCACGACGTATTCACCAAAATATGATCGAATTTTATTGAAATTCTTTAAAATAATTGTAAAATTCTTAGTAAATCGACAAATTCAGCAATTTAATAACAAAACTGGACAACATTCTGAAAGAGAAAGTGTCAGATCACAGATCACTATAATGTCAGATTCTGCTACAATTCTGCTGTTTAAGACAGACAGTAAGTTGTAGACAGATTGTGTCAGGCAATGAGAATGTAAATTAGACTGAAGCGATTCGATCATTGAGTATTTATTAGACAAACACTTTCCTCCGTTTATTATTAACTAAATGTTCCCACTGCTCTAAATGACCACAGAATACTGTTCTGTGGCTAGAACTCTGCTCACAATGATAGAATCAAAGGCATAAGGTCCAGTGTAGGTCCATAGATGACACAAGGCCTTGAAAGATTATGGGTACATCCCGGTTTTCTCACGATGTTTTACTTCACCTTATTTTAAGTTACCGGCATTATGCATGTGGCTTCAAAAAGACAGTGGTGTGCGTGTGGGATTTGGACCGAGGGCTTCGGATCAACATTCGCAATTCTCTCGAAGACCAGCTGTAACTTTAGCTTAGCTTTAGAATATAGCTTCCTTTCCTTTCCTTTTTATTGCAAGAAAATAACAGAAACAGGAATTACGCAGGTTGAATCTTCAAATCACGGAGCACTGTAGTAATAATATGATTTTACATTTTCGATTTTACGGCTGATATAGATTGTTACGGCTGGTCTAACCAGGCGAACGGCGACTTCCGATTCGGAGCCCCGGGTTCAGATCCCACGCGCACCACTGGAAAAGAACTGGTTTATGAAATTTAGAGCACATATTGATATCCTGCAAGTCAAGTGAGCAATCTGACAAGTGAATGTACGTAAAACAGTTTTTAAGTTATGAGGAGAACAGAAGTGGGTCGAAATGGTTTGTGGAATATTACGCTCGCCATTTTCCTTGAACGAACTTGGCTGGGTACACTGCCGTGTGTCTAGATACAGCCCGATGGAGGTATTTATGATTATAATCTGGACGCTAAAGGTCACTATCACTTTGAGACGTGTCTAGCATGCTGATGGCAAACCACGCCGAATGGCATGAACAAGGTCTCTATTTTATTATCTTTAACCCCAATTTATGGTTTATAAATAACTAAATAGATGGAATAGGTAATGTAGTGACATAAAATAATTATTATCAACGAAAAAACAAAGATTGACTTCAATATCAAATTATATTGAGACACTCAATCAAATTTCATAAGAAGCAATCAGTATATCATCGAGGTATGTGAAAGTAAATTTTAGCTTTTTGTCCATATTTCAAAAACCACTACACCGATTTCAATAAAATGTATATGAGACCTTTGAACTATGATATACCAAACATAAAAAAAATTGGTTGCCTGTAAAGTCGGTATACGGGCGAAAATTTTACGTGACAACGACTTTGAGTGGTAAAATAATTTTACGGAAGGGACGCGTGCCTTTCACTTTTTATGTCTGTCTCTCTCGCTCTTAGGCGGGCTAACCATGCCCGAGTGGAAGGGACGCGTGCCTCTCACTCGCTCTCGTTGTGAGCGCATAACGTGAGCGGAGCGTAACGCAGTTTCTTGAAGTGTCACCCGGCAAACCAATTTATAAGACGTTGTCACGTCAAAAGAACCAGCAAAACTGATTCGCAGTTGGCAGTCGCGTAACATACATGAAAAACATCTTCGAATGGGGCGTTTTCAAGATGCAAAAGACCTGTCAAAGACCCAATTTCACCGTAGGTGGCGCCACTGTTTTATTTTGTTAGAGAAATTTCACAAAAACCAACAGTGGTCCCACACTTGGCAATATATTGAACTATCTTTGACAAGTATTTTTGCGTCTGGAAAAGCCTCATTGAGATCGTCCTCTTTTTTTGAAGTCAGTTTCATTATAGACTGCATTGTCGCTTAAAATTACGCCAGATGGCGGTCAAATGCAAACCAATAAAAAAAATATTATGCCTAAAAGAATCTTATCTAATAAAGAAATAACGAAAACTGTTAACAATAATCACCATAGTTTTTTTTTTTTTTTTTTCACGCTACTAACACCATTATGGTGGTATGGGTAATACTATGAACCTGAAGTACCTACTTCTATTAAAATAATAAATACGATTTCTGTCTAAATAATAAATAGATAAAGTACCGAAAACAATAGTATTTAATTACAAAATATAAACATTTGTTTGAGCTTATTACTACTCGTATTTATAAGTCTTTCCGAGCGCTCGAACGACGTAACGCAATGTATATTTGGCCCGTATAAGCATTGCCATCTTGCCTTGATCATCTGGATTATCAGATGTGCTTAGTGTAAGTAGTTATTTAAGTATGTAGCTTAGTGTAGTTCTATTCGTGTTCTAGTTTTGTTAATAAAGGCTCTGGCCTCTTAAAAAATAATCATTTTGGGTAGGTAGGTAATAAAGTCGATTGCTATGGTTCTGGATTGCTATACCTAAGTGATTACAAGGTAGATATAACTAACAAAACATACATAAAATATGTGAATAAAAGACGATGTATAAACGATAATATAAATATACCTATGTATAAACGAGATCACAAGAGCTGCAAACGGTCCAACAAAGGAATATAAGAATGATGAACTACAAAGAGAAGAATTACTGGACGCATCCATAACGACACAGGATGTCGACCATCAACCAAGAATCGTTTAAAACTAATTAAACCAAGGCTATTGTCCTGAACGACTTTAAATCGGCCATCAAACTATTGAAATCTTGAAGTACTAAAGTTCGTTGACATAAAAACTTGTCAATAACAAAATTAAAATGAATTTGTCTGTACATGACGCGCCTCTGAACTGCGCAAGACTAAACACATGCGCACTGCGGAGTACAACACAAACCAACTTCATTCCACACGAACTACAGTGGTATTACCTTTTCAATAGCAATACATTTGACATAATGCAGGTTTCTTTTAAAGTATAAAAAGCTATGAATGAAAATTCGTGAGATTATGAGGTGATGTTTGTGCTCTAATTTCGGCTGGCAGCAGATTTGGCACGTCAATACGTGAGTAATTGTTTTGTGTCATAAATTTCCGACTTTCATTGATTATCTCTGATTTATGTTAAGTGGATAGTTACTTATGAATGTAATTTAAGTAAAACCATACCACTTAAAATTATTGAATTTTTACTTACGTTATACAGAATTCACTTGTAAAAGCCAAGAGCCGTCTATTTCTAAAATCAATGCAAAATTGTAGGTAAGAAGGAATTTGCATAGTCATAAAGAGAGTCCGTAAACGTTTTATGAATGCCTCATAAAATTTATTCGCGATGTTAAGCATGACCTAAGTACTATGTCAGTCAAGTCTAGGAAAACTGTCGTCTGGGCTAGGGAAAATATATACATAAATGTGTACAGCAAGTTGAGTCAGCATTTTTTCTATACTTCGTGTCTGTGAGTAAATATATTGTGATTTTCATTCTTTAATGATTCGTAGGTTATTTAAGTTGAAAGATACTAACATATGGTGTTTGATTTTTCATGACAGGGCAAATAAAAAAACTTGACGATTTTACTTTAAAACGCTAGAGTTTTGTACTTACCTACAGGTAAATTTATTATACAGGGATACATATCAAATTGATTTTGCTCTGATTTGTTTTCCCACTTCTAGCAATTAATTTTCAACTTCAAATGCTCGTTAACCCCGTTTTATCATGTAAATAACAAATGCGTTATAGATATACACTGTGGATTTGACAAAATGACGGATGCAGCTGATTTTGTTTCGCGATTTTAGGGTTATCCCATATTA
Organism: Ectropis grisescens; assembly: GCA_017562165.1. Lineage (NCBI taxonomy): Eukaryota > Metazoa > Arthropoda > Insecta > Lepidoptera > Geometridae > Ectropis > Ectropis grisescens. The sequence continues at coordinate 12,965,272 of CM029792.1, read as the reverse complement.
AAAATTGGTTATAATAATGAGTAAATTGTATTTTTCCGCTTTGTACAGTTTGTGATAATCCTGTATTGTTTACGTGTTGTTCATAGACGGGCTCGAGGACCGTGCCAGGTGGACCGTATTATACTTGAGATTTTTAACTTATTTTATTTTACACAGTTTATGGAGTGATGCTTAGTAACTTGAACTCTTTTTATTCAAAGAGCTATTTGTTAGTAGTGTAAACATTATACATATATGATTTAGTCACGATCTAAAATTATTGTTTAATTACCTCGACGTTTCGGCAGAGTTGCGTCCACCACGGTCACGAGAAGACAAAGTCAAAGTTCTTGATTGATAAATGTACAGTTTACACGTCAAATAATAAAAAAATAAAATAAAAGAATGAGCATACAAATTGTATACATTTTCAAAGTTTAAAATTATCACTTCACTCAATCATGTCCTGTTTTCTTAACACTATAGGTAGTTTTTTTTATAGCTCTTAAATTTTTAATATTTTTTTTTAACATTAGGTAGATTTGAATCCCGAAACTTTAAAAACATTATTTGTTACTATGTACTTTGGACATGAAGAGTTATGACTTCGATATTTTCTTTTAATTATTTTTGTTCCAATTAGATCGATCGAGATCTAATAGAAGCGATAGAGAGATCTATTTTCTAACAAATGCTAATTTGTTTATATTTATATATTTACAAGAAGCCTCGCGGTCAAACTCGCGACTTAATTTTTTTTCCAAATTTTCGAGCACGTTATAATTTTTAGTGAAAATCATTTCATTAATCATGTCATTAAAATTAACCTTTAACCGGATAAAATATGCCAATGTATCAATTTACTTATTTCGTACTTTTATTGAGTGATTCTTACGACGAAAAGATTATTTGACGCCAACAGAATTGGTTGAAACTTAGTCATTTCCTCGCTGAGGTGAGATGAAAAGTTACGTGTTGCACTCGAGTCCAAAGATTTTTCACCTTATGCTCTTTTGATTCCCTTGCTAACGCTCAGGATTCAAATTTTTGTAAATTTTAGCATCAGTCGCTTGGTCGGTCATCAAAATTTAGTACTCGGTTAAAAAGCAACTTTGCACTCTTGTATCACAAGAATATGTCGTGTCTTCTCGTCGTCTATTCCACAATGTCTAAAGACAAAAGTCTTTAATCAGTGTGTCCTACCTATCATGACCTAGGGTGCCGAAACTTGGACACTGACAGTCAAAGCGGTCCACAAATTTAATGTCGCGCAGCAAGCTATGGAGAGCTATGCTTGGAGTTTCTCTGAGGGATCGTATTCGGAACGAAGTGATCCGTCAGAGAACCAAGGTAACCGACATAGCTCAACGCATTAGCAAACTGAAGTGGCAATGGGCCGGTCATATCTGGCGCAGAACCGATAACCGTTGGAGTAGACGTGTTCTTGAGTGGAGACCACGAATCGGCAAACGTAGTGTAGGACACCCTGAGACTAGATGGAGTGACGATTTACGGAAGACAGCAGGCAGTGGATGGAGACGTATAGCTGAGGATAGGGCTGAGTGGCGAGCCATGGGAGAGGCCTATGCCCAGCAGTGGACTAAGATAGGCTGATGATGATGATGATGATAACAAGAATTATTATGTATTTGCTCTGCACTTTGTTTAGAATAAACCATCTTGTAAAATATGTAACAAATCATTCTGCTGCGTGTAGGTTACCATCAAGCGTATGTCTTGCTCATCTTGGCACACCATATATATAAAAATATATACCTGTTAAAAGTAAAAAGATTTCTTATTCATTCAATTTTACATTGTAAGTCTTAAAATAACATTACCTAAAAAGATCAACAGAAATTTGAGTGATGGGAACCTTATCGTTTAAACTTAAAGTGATTGTTGTAACAAATATATTGTTTAGTAACAGCGCCTCACGGCTTTACTCGTGTTCCCTTTTCCATAATGTTCATTCGAGAAAGTGTAAACTATGCTATTCCAGACTATAAACTATCTGCATTTCAAATATAAACAAGATTAGTTTTTTTTTACTTTTATAGGTTTACACTTGAACGCCATCTCGCCTGATGTTAAGCGGCGATGCGGTCTACGATGGAGCGTGTTTACCTAGAAGATACCGCTTCACTCTCGATTTGAAGACACAAAGATTTTAACCATCGGGGAAAAACCCACTCAGGCAACGTATTCCACAGCCTAGACGTTCTTGTCACATAAGTAGAGTTAAACCTCTTCGTTCGTGTCTTTGGAACATCAACCATGTAACGATGTCGCTTTTTCGAGCTACGAGCATTCCGATAGAAAAAAGGGCAAGGTGGTATCAGATCATGCAAATCAGTCGCACACTCCGACTCCAAAGTGTATCCGATAAAAAACCGATAAGCTGGCAATTTTTCGGCGATGATCAAGACTTTGTAGTCTTTTTCGCAGAAAAGAGTCATTGCCTATGAGCCTTTTGGCACGTCTTTCGATCGATTCCAGGGCCTCCAGCTGATACTAAGCCGATCCATCCCAAAGGTGCGAACAGTACTCCATACAAGAGCGAATCTGTGCTTGATACAATGTGAGCAACTGTTAAGACTTGAAGTACCTTCGCACCTTTGAGAGGACACCTAGTTTTTTTGGCAGCTAATTTAGCCTTGGACTCGATATACGAACCAAGCGAGCCAAGTTGAGCGTAGATGTCAAAGTAACGCCCAAAAGCTCAAGACGGTCAGAAACTGGCACGGATACACCACGAAAAGTAGGAGTCAGTTGGAATGGACTCCTTTTTGCGGAGAACAGACACGCCTGCGTCTTACTCTCGTTGAACTTGTCCAGATTGGCATCACCCCATTCAGACACCGCCTCAAGGGTCAAGCTCAAACGTTCGATCAAACTCTCTCTAGTACCTGGGTTTGCTGCCCACTGGCTCACAGTTCCGACATGATTGAGTCAAAAACATCAAAATATCTAAATATCCAATCTTTCTCATTTAAAATATGAGTAGGACTAGCATAACTCCGCGACTTCATCCGCGTAATTCCACTTCTCGTAATTTCCAGCAATTACCTAAATGTACCCCAAAATACTCGTAATAACTAAAACTTACGTTTTGTAATTTTTTTCCGACTTAAAAAAGAGGAGGTCATGAATGCGGTTGTGTAAGCTGCCCTTGTACTCTAAAATAAATAAAAGAGTCAAATAACTGGTATAATCATATTACATAAGTTGGAGATCGTTACAGTACAAAATTTGGAAGTAAAAAGATACATTTTGTTTTTTTTTTTTTTTAATTAACCTATGGCAGCTGGCCGCTAGTCGCCTTTACTACCGATCTGACTATTCGGGTTAGCGCCGAGGGCGCAGGACCCAAAAAGAACCTAACCTATATAAAACCTACTGATATGCTAGCACTGTAGCATGGGATGATACCTGGGACGCGTTATGGCTGCTAGCACGAGCTCAGACGGCTCGACCACGGCTCGGCTAGTGCCGGGGGGAATACATTTTGATCGTCGTAAGGGGTTTTTATTAAGTTTTTGCCTGCAGTCCGTAGTCTGTATCTTTTCCGCTTGGCGGCGCTGCGCGCTTCCGCCGATGACGTATTCTTCGGGCGAAGAAACGCTGTCGGCATGCATAGGCACAGATCGCCAACAGTTGTATGATTTTTTTAATTGATTACACACCTTATTTTTTTGTATGTCTGTTACGCGATAGCGCCGCCAAGCAATCAATTATGAATCGATTTTGATGGTTTTTTTATTGTTTGGTAGATCATAGTTCAGAGGTGGTCCCATACAAATTTTTGTTTTTGCGGCAGTTTGGAAATATGAACAAGAAACTAAAATTTGCTTTCATTTGGACGATATAGTGATAGATTATAATGACATTTGGCCGAATTCTGAATTTAACTCCAAATTAAAGTCGCTTTTTGTTTTTTTTTATTTGAATAAAATAGATTGTTAAAAAACAACTAAAATAAAGTTTTCTTTTTAGAAGATGGACAACGAGCAGCCCCACCAGGAGTTGGTGAAGTGCGTGGTGGTGGGGGACACGGCGGTGGGGAAGACGCGGCTGATCTGCGCGCGCGCATGCAACAAGCACGTGTCGCTCTCGCAGCTGATGACCACGCACGTGCCCACCGTGTGGGCCATCGACCAGTACAGGATATATAAAGATGTGAGATTTAGATCAGTCATATTATTTATATCACCGTAAATTTCTAAATAAACGTCGGATTATAATTTAACGACGTTAGATTACAAAGTATTTAAGATTACGCGTTTGTAAGCGTTAGGGTTACAAACGCACGCAATTTTAGGGTGACATAAGGGTTTTTTACAGGATAAAGTAACGAGACGAGCAGGTCTTGTGGCTGGTTGTAAGCAACATGCCTGCCACATAACATCACAGTGATACGCAGCTATTGGAACATGAAAAATCCAAATCATTACCTAGCACTGCACTGCGCTAATCACCCAGAGATCTAAGATGTAATATCTCTAAGCCTTTTAATTTCTCTGGAAACAACCCTTCAAACCGGAACACAGTAATGTTTTGCTTCCCCCAGGCGGACTCTGTCAAGAGTCCTACCACTACAACTTCTTGTTGTTGATGTTCTGTTTCGGATTTTTGCCTTATGATTGACATGGTAGCAAAAATGAGGTAGCAAAAATGAGAATAAGAGTTTTCAAGGGAACATTGTTTTGTTACAGAGAGTTGATTTGGCAACAGATGTTCGATAAAATTTCAATTTCCTGGAATCAAACTGTTGTATTTACTTACCCATTCCCAACATTTCCATTCAAGAAAATGTAGATATGTATTTAGGGTTCCGTAGCAAACTACGGGACCTTTATAGTTTCGTCATGTCTGTCTGTCTGTTTGTCCGCCCGTATGTCACAGCCACTTTTCTCCGGAACTATAAGAGCTATACTATTGAAACTTGGTAAGTAGATGTAATCTGTAAACCGCATTAAGATTTCGATACAAAAACTTGGGGTGTCCCATACTCAGAACTGCAACTCAAAAATATTTTTTTGATCAAAATCATACGTGTGGGTTATCTATGGATAAGTCATCAGAAATGATATTGAGGTTCCAAACATATTTTTTTCTAAACTGAATAGTTTGCACGAGGGACTCTTCCAAAGTGGTAAAAAGTGTGTCCTCCCCCCTGTAACTTCTAAAATAAGAGAATGACAAAAATAAAAAAAAAGTGTATGATGTACATTACCATGTAAACAACGAAAATTGGTTTGAATGAGATCTAGTAAATAGTTTTAGTGTAATACGTCATACATTGACTATTGTTAAAACACTGATTAAAGTAACAAAGAACTACAAGAACTTTTATATTATGTTACTTGTTGCTACGGAAGCCTTCACGGGCGAGTCCGACTCGCACTTGACCACTTTTATTTAGCAGAGCGTTTGATAAATGTAGATTTAAAGTACTTTGTAAGATGCTGCTTACAGATTTTTATGTTTTTTTGTATCTTGTCTGTTATGTATCTTGATAGTAAATAGTAGAATAAAAAGGGGTAGGTGGAATCTATACTACGAGTAATATTATAAAGCTGAAGAGGGTGTTTACCCACCCCACGACTTTACCCGCGTAGTTTTCCCGCGTTAAAAAATAGTCTTTTTTTTTTTTTCTAACTGATCTATGACTGCTGGCCCGGAGGCCCCTACTGCCTATCTGACTATTGAGTTAGCGCCGGAGGCTGGGACCCAAAATAACCTAACCTGACATTCCTAACATACTTACGAAGTCTAACCTGAAAGAAAAATCGAACTAAGGAGAGAGAGCTATCTACCTAGCTATCTAACTCATACATACATACCGAAAACATAAGCACTCTAGCTGAGCGCTATCGGACCTAGTGCGCCCGTGAACCGCATGTCGCGGAGGGCAGTGACGCGGGTACGGTGACTATCTCACTCACGCGAGGGCGCCTAGACGGCACGGCCTCGGCTCGCGCTGTCACCGGGGAGGAATTCAAGGTTCGGCACTTAGTGCCTATTGACAGAGTTACTGCCTTCACCCACCGGGTCGCAGCATAGTTGCCTTCCAAAAAATAGTCTATGTACTATTAGATATTTATAATTTAATTACATTTTTAGTTTACCTTATACGATTTTGGGGAGGGGGGGTGGGTCATGTCCCCTGTGACCCACCCCTCCTCGGACCGCGCATGGGATGCGGTGTATTCGTAGTTTAGGCCGATTGGATTGCCGTGCGCAGCGTGCAGGGGCCGCCGACGTTGGTGGTCTTGGTGTGCCTGCCCCCGTGTCGCCTGCTAGACTGCAGCAAATTGGATTCTTTGTTTTAAGTATTCGTTATTGTCGGGATAAGGCAGTATAGCAGAAAATTTAGAAAATGTAGAAGAAAAAAAGTATGGTGGTACGTAGTTCGCCGGGCCCACAAGTTTGGTATAAATCCGGTCACAAAATGGAATGCTTTGGAAGGATCAATATTTTGTGAAGTGAGAAGAGGGGTATTTGTTTTCGTGAAAACGCCCATTAACTTCACACCATGAATAATTCAAATTAGATTTTTTCTTATTGTAGGTACTAGAAAGATCCTGGGAAGTGGTGGATGGTGTGAATGTTTCTCTGCGCCTCTGGGACACGTTTGGTGATCATGAGAAAGATCGAAGATTTGCATACGGAAGGTAAATTATATATTATATCTATAAAAAAAAATATTTGTCTATACCTATGTCCTTTTAGCTGCAGAATAGGCGCACTCATCGCGTATTTGCTCAAAACCAAGTTTTTACGCATATTTAGGATTAGAAGAATATACACTTGGTAGATACTAGGTTGTACCGCAATATTATATTGCGATCACGGGCACGCACTCTCCTTGAAAAAGATCGCAGGACGCGATCGAAACTTGAGTCAAACTGGGCTGACAATATCAAACGTGAGTTACCCGAATATTTATTTAAAAAGTATTATACCTCCTAAAAGGTCTACAAAGAAAGTCTGGAGTATGTGTCTACCTCTTCGGGATAACCCACAATAACCGTTTTTATTACTTTAGGTTTCTGAGGTCTTTACCTATATGAAAGCCGGAACAGGTTTACCGCTACTTTTAAATGGATATCATACACGCACATAACTAAAATAACCTGTAAAAGGGATACCGCGGTACACATACATAAACTTGTATAATTAGTGATAGTGATAAAAAAACGTGATTTTTTAATTTGTTGCTTAAAATGTTTATGAAATATTTATTTCAATTTTCAGATCTGATGTGGTGCTATTATGTTTTTCTATTACGAATCCCATATCTCTGAGAAATTGTGGTGCTATGTGGTATCCGGAAATCAGGTGAGTCTGCTATTGTTACAGAACAAATGCCTTAGAAATGTCTGTCTGATTTGATAACATAAAATTTATAGGAGTGAAACACAAATGATACTTAGTTGGTTTAAGATTACAAAAACAAAATTACGAAAGTATTCTTGCAACGATAGAAATGCTGAATAGATAATAATAAATAATTAGTCAATAAGTAAAACTTGTACCATATCGTCAAAGTAGCGTTCAGTTCGTAATTTTTCATAGTTTCTATATTACTTCCTAATCTGTGATTAATTATAACATCGCTAATTATATCTTTGATTAATTATATTAACACCGATTTCAAAAAACTAGGTGGTCTCTCAATTGGGGCGTGTATTTATTTTTTACGTGTGTTCGTGGATAACTTTGTTTATGAATCAATTATGATGATTTTATTTCATAGCATTAGTAGGTATCATTAAACATTAGGGAATAAGCATGCGGTCCGCTTGATGGGAAGTAGTATCCGTCGCTTTTGAACATTTGAAACATCAGATGTGCTGAAGATGTTTTGCCAGCCTGGAAAATTATTTATAGATATATGTACATATGTGCCTTTTCTAAACGTATCCTTATCGAAGTTAGACGCCAATAACTTTGGAAGAAGGGAATTCTGTGAAGGGAAGGAAAACTGTGGTAGAAAATTTTAACCCGATCCGTCTAGACGTTCCGATGTGATTGAGCAACAAACGTCCAAACATCTAAACTTGTACATTTATAATATTAGATTGAACTATTGGTTTCTTTTACTTTAACCTTTAATTTCCTTTAAAAACATTTTTTTTTCCTACAGGCGATTCTGCCCTAATACGCCAATCCTGCTGGTGGGTTGTAAGAACGACCTTCGCTACATGTACAGGGATGAGACTTACTTGAACTACTGCAAAGACCGGAGCCCTTTCATCAGGTAAACCATTATCATCATCATCATCATAACCTTTTATCATCATAGCTTTATCCCCTTATAGCTCAGTAAGTTGTTATGTCTGGAGTACAGCCCTATCGCTCTGCACTCACCATAATGGTGCCGTCAGCACAAAGCCAACATACTCCAAGAAGACGTCCACCCGTAGACTGCTGAATTAGCGTCTGACTCCCACCCTTCCTTTTAAAGTAAGCTTTAGGTTTAAGTCATTCTTTGTCAAATCGTCCTAGAGTAAGGTCTTGAGCAAATAAACTCATTTTACAATCTTTTAAAAATTGTTTTTAAAAAGACCTTCGCGTGACCCCCCTGCATGACTAGGTAGTAAATTTGCCTGTGTTGTATGTTTGAGAGTACAACCTACACACGAGACAATACAAATAACGATTTTTTTTTACAAATGTTGTTTGTCTGTTTGTTGAAACCGATTTCCGTGACAATGTTGTGACGACACGTGGTCATAAAAATCGTACAATGTAGTGACATCACTCGAAATTTCAAATCACTGTATTTTCGAAATCTGTTTGTTATCTAGAGAAACAAAAAAAAAACATGATTTTGAAAATACATTTATGATTAAATACTCAATAATAGGTTTTTTGGCTATGATTATTTATTTGCCAAGAATGTACGTAGAGAAGATGTAATGAAACGGCGTTTCCTAGCACTCCGCCATTTCTGACGTCCAAATGATTTTTTAATTTTTAGTCATGCCTTTCTTGCGGCGCCCATGTGAACATTGTTCATCATTGATTAGTTAGCGAACTTAAACGGTGCTGAGTCATAAGTAGGTAATTCAATCGATTAATCGGTTTGCTTTTTTTCTAGACATCATTTCAAGGCAACTTAACATTATGTCTTCGAATAAAAACGCAATCATCATTATTGTCGTCGGCGCGAGTAAATAATCAATGATATGCTACGAGTACAAGGATCATAAATCGCGCCTAAAAGGAACCGAGACCCCGAGCTGCCGTAGAAAAAAATCTATTAGTGGCACTAATTTCAGGGCACCAAGAAAAAGCGACCTAGTGATGCCGGACCAAGGACGGGCGTTAGCTCACGAGCTGGGGATATACTACTACGAGACATCTGTCTTCACCTACTACGGAGTCAACGAGGTCTTCGAGAACGCGATCCGGGCTGCGTTGATCGCGCGACGGCAGCAGAGGTTCTGGATGACGAATCTAAAACGCGTGCAGAGACCCTTGTTACAGGTAAGTTTGAGACCCTTCAATAAAACCGGCCAAGTGCGAATGGGACTTGCGCACGAATGGTTCCATACCATTTGCAAATAAACGGCCTCTTTTCGAACGAACCTCTTTTACTGTATGGGAGCTCCCTTATTATTTATTTTACTTTAATATAATTAATTATATTAAAAAAAACATAAAACTAAGCATTTTGTGAATAGTTAAAGCCTGTCATTATTAGTATCCAGCCAGAAACGGTAAAAAATCAAGTTTGTTGTATGGGAGTCACTCTTATTTTTATTTATTTTAGTATTTGTTGTATAACAACAGGCAGTATGAAAGCGGCAAAATAAATACATCATGTTTGTGTGAAAATTGCAACTGTCTAGCTATCACCGATTTGAGATACAGCCTGGTGACACACAGACGGTCAGCGAACTCCCAGTAATAGGGTCCCATTTTTACACTTTGGGTACGAAACCCTAAAAAATGACGAACAGTCGTTTTTGATGTTTTTTTAAAGTGATGAGACGAGCAGTACATGCGTCTGATGGTAAGCAACATGCCTGCCCATAACAGCATGGTGACACGCAGCTATTGGTACATTGAAAGTTCAATCATTACCTAGCTCTGCACTTAGCTCGTCACCCAGATAAATAAGATGAGAGTGAAAGGCGTGCGAAGAATTACAGGGCATAGAGATAACTCTATTTCACTATTTCATTCTATTTCACTGGAAATATTGTACTTCAAACTGGCACACACTGTTTTTACATTACTTTTTAGTCTTTCTTTCGTTCTTGCGGTACTGGCAAAACTGTATTACTTTCCCAGGCATACTCTGAAAAGAGCAACTACCACCTAAGAGTACTACTACAAACTTCAGGAATGTACATTCCTGATCGAAGACTACAAATGATAAACTACGACGGATTTTTTTCAACTATAATAGGTTCGTTGATGTTAAGCGACGATGCAATCTACGATGGAGATCGAAAAAACCGATTCACCGTCGACTTGAAGACACCAATATTGTAATGGAGCGTAATTTCTAGAAGAAACTGATTTCCTCTCGAATTGAAGACGATTATGATAGATTGGTTACGATTGTATAATTTGACATTTGAATAATTAAGATGTGCTGTGTTGACCTGGATCTATGGTATAAATAGCATTGTAGCCGGACTTATCACGAGACAAATTAAAATAAATTATTCTATTGAAAGTGATTTTTAAATACCTACTCGCTTCAAACAATCTACCAACTGGCTTTCTGGCTTGTTGTCCAATACAATTGTTAATTCCTCAGGCGCCGTTCCGACCACCAAGACCCATGGAACCAGACATACCCGTTGTAAATAGCGTCTATTTGGAGAATATGACTGCATTGCTTCATCATCAGGTAATTGAAAATATTTGTTAAAATTTTTAAAATATTTTTTTTAGTTTTGTTCTTGTTACGTAAAATTTAATTCTTAGAGTTATGCATGTCTCTTTGCGTGCCCGAATCCGTAATTAAGATATTCGGGAAAAAAACGAAAGTAGCCGACATAGCTCAAAGAGTAAGTGAGCTGGTAATGAGCAGGCCACGTCGCTCGCAGAATTGACAACTGACGGGAAAAAAAAAAAGAAGAAACGGGGGAAGAAAAGTTCTCAAGTGGTGACCACGAACCGGAACACGCGGTATTGGACGGCCTACAACTGGATGGATAGATGACCTCACAAAGGTCGCTGGAAACCGCTAGTTGCAAATTGTGCGGGACCGTTTGTTGTGAAAATGTAGGGGGAGGCCTATATTCAGCAGTGGATGACTTGCGGCTGATGACGATGAATTTTATTCTTAGTCTGCAATGCTCTTTTTAAAATTGTTCTAGTATTTCTCGGACATGGTGATAATTTGCGGCGCAAAGGGCTTCCCTGTCCACCGGTTTATGTTAGCTGCTGCGTGCGAGGCCTTCCATCGCCTCCTCACCACGGACTGCGTCAGTCTGTCGGCGGAACTGGCGCGGAGCTCGAGCGAGAGCAGCATGGTATGGGAGTCTAGAGGATCACTATACATTAGCACTCCTGTAAGAATGAATTTTAGCCTCATCTTCATCATATGCAGCTTTTAATCCTATTTTTAGATATCTTCCTCTATTTATGGCACAGTCTATTAAATCATATCAAATCAAGTCGTTCAATCAACCCGTCTAGACGGGACAATCCTGCGGGACGTACGGGAGAGACGCGGTAAGCGCGCTCCCGCCATTGCCAACGTTATAATGTTAGTATTTCGGGAGCGTGGTTCGGTTTTAACTACCCTTGTCTAGACATTTCGGTGTTTCTGCTAAGATCAAAGGTAGTATTGCTTTACATTGTGATTTAAGGCTAAAAAGGGCTATAACTGTGTTTTGAAGCGTTATGCAAATAATCATAAGCAGCATACTAGATGTTTCCAGTGGGACTCGGGGCCTTCTCTTCTTTAGTGAGGAGAGAATCAAGGCTAAAATTCACCACGGTGTTCTAGTGCGGGTTGGTGAATGACGATTACTTTGAAAGATTTTTGGAACGTATCGGTTTCCTCACTAGATTTTACCGTTAAAGACAGAGGTTATGATAAAGTTGTAAAGAAAAATACATGGTGCCGGTTTCGAACCTATAATCTCATGATTGTGAATTGCAAGTTCTAGAGAATAGGCCACCACGGCTTAAAGGCGAATGGTGAAATAGGACAGCGGTCAGCGGTGCGACCCGCGAGAGGTCGATCTCAGTCCCAATAGAATTTTATTAGAACAAAAATAATAAAACGACATTACATTAAGCATTGAATTATGACCAGTTGTTATTTTCTGGACCTCATTAAAAAATCCGCGGTTAAAATGTTAAAAATAAAATGTTGACTGTATAGGTGAGCAGTATGGGAGAAGCGACGACAGGCGAATTTAACGAAGACACAGAATATCTGATCAGTAAAGAACAAGCTAAACAGATGAGGTGAGCAAGTTTATCCAACATTTAAAATCACATAAAGTGGTCTAATGTAACCAAGTAGCAAGGGCGGATTCAGGGTGGGGTCATTGGGGTCATGGGGGCATGCATGATCGCCACCCAAAAAAAGTCCACGTTGACAATGATTTTTTTCGTGACATACAGGGTATGGGATCAGATAAAGCGTCGATCATCATGCCAGATCCTGCCATTGAGTGACAGCTGCAAGAAACCACCGGATTTGTACCGGGAGGTCAACCATCCCGCTATCAACTCCATCAGAGTCGTGAAGGTATATTTTACTTTTAGTTCAGCCCAATATATGTTACCCCAAATAGAACTCAGAGTAGACTCTGGAGCCCAGATACTTGGTGAAATCTCCACAGAACTACCATCTTCTCTAACAAGCAGGTTTCCTGACGATGTATTTCCTGCACCGTTTATAAGTTAGCGGCATTTTGCACATGACTTCGAAAATATAGTCCTACGCGTTATTTATTTACAGTGCGATAAGATCCAACACGCGACGTCTCAGACTCAAACCATAGTAACGATGAGCAAGTTAATCTCGCAGGCTGTAATGCAAGAGATAATAAATTTTATCTACACGGGCACTTTGGACAGCAGCGCTTTTAAACAGCAGGTAACATTATTATATTTATACCTCGAGTTACGTAGAACGCCTGCGAAGAGCGAATACAAGCCTTTCATCAGCTACAGAAAACGGTTGGAAATCTTGATAGCATTCTATAGGCTTCTAACAGGGAGGAGGTTTTCAATTCGGTCCCATATCCATTTGTCGGTATATTTGAAATCGGTGTGACGGTTTTGTAAATTTGAACAAAAATCTAAATTTTGTGTACACTTATATTGATGACATAATTATATGTACTTGTACTTTCTATGGACATTTAGTCGAGCGTATGTATATGCATTTAATTATTTTATTCAGGTCGGGTTAAATCGGAAGCATCGGAATTATTGAGAAGGGCCCACTTTGATCTAGTTATTTCACCTGGCTCTCGATACGTTACCGACCCCTGTTATAAAGAGATAGTTGTCAGTCAACTTCATGATGTCGTTTTTTGGCTCTGTGGCCGAGAGTATCGTTAAAAGTTTAATCTTACAAAATATAGCTAATTAGCTACAGAATGGTGGTAAAACAAGAACCTTAACTTCGTAATATCTTAGCCGTTGTTTGTCAACACATTTTTATGTGATTTTAATGGAAATGCTTGTATTCGTGATTCGCCATGGGGCCTTTGAATCGAAGCATTCGTTAAAAGCTCTTAGGAGTTAACTGTTTTTCTCATTTGGTAAGTCAGTTGTACTCGTAAAAATCTTATTAATGATGAGTTTCCATTGGCTTAGTACAAATGTTAATGCGTAACTTTGTCTCATTGGTGTGGGTGTGCCTTATCTAGAGATTCTACTTTTTGAAGTCTGTTAAAATGACTGATGTGGTTTTTACGCATCATTATTTATTAATGAGTTGTCACGCGTATATTAAAAAGGCGTTTTCAAAATCATAAGCCTAAAAATAATAAAGCACAATGATGTCATATGAGTTAAAAATCCTGTCAAAAATAATTCTCAAATAGAATTGCGAGTATTTCTCAAGAGTCAGGCCTTTTATTTGTCAGAGACTTACATTTAGGGGTAGGTGTGAAAGTATTAACACATAATTTGATCACTCTCTAAACTTTATTAAATTAAAAATAGTTAAAGTTATTATTATTGTTGGATTAATGCATAGATAGATTAGTAAATACCTGTTGCCTGCCACTGAGTGTTATCATCACTTTCAGTACACTGTGTTTTGAAATATTGATCACTTATATAAACTTCACATAACAACAACCAAATGGACGCCATTCAACAGTCATTCCATGAGATGATGGCTACTTTTCATCAGAGGCTTGATACAATAGAAGTACAGCTGCCTGGTACAAGATCTCCGCACAGCCCTGATAGCTTGACTGCTGAGTTCATTTCGTTCAAGACCTTTGTTGTTGCCACTTTTCGGGCGCTGCAGGAGCAAATAGCTATTCTGGCACAACAGATCGATCACCAAGAGATGAGATCACGACGTAAAATCTTGCTTATACATGGTCTTCCTGAGGAGCAAGAAGAAAAAACGAATGAGTTAGTGGCCGGGATTGTGTCTAGCAAACTGAAAATTACAAATTTCTCTGCATCAGACATAAACAGATGCCATCGAATGGGGCGTGCAGCGGAAGGCAAATCTAGGCCTGTGTTGTTCAAACTGCGAGATGTTGTCCTCCGTGATAGACTTTGGTCGTCCAAAAGCTCTCTTAGGAACTCAGGAATAACATTATCTGAGTTTCTAACGAAGACGCGGCACGACTTATTTATGGCGACTCGTCGACAATTTGGCGTCACAAAATGTTGGACGAGGGAGGGAAGCATCTTTGTGCTGGGGCCTGACGGTGCGCGACGTCGCGTAAACAACATGTGTGAACTTGCCAGCCTACAGGTAAAGAGCGCAACTGCGGGAGGTGTTGCTACTCCACCTGCGAGCGCCTCGACATCCGCTGCCTCTAAGCCTTTGGTATCGAATCGAGTAATGTCTGCTGGCGTCATGGTGAAGGATCCCAAGGGAGCGAGGCCCAGACGTGATACTAAAGCCAAGTGATTGAATGTTATACTAACCTTATTTGTACTTTAGTCATTTGAACATTTCCGTATAGGTATTTATAGGTAGGTAGTCAGCAACAACTTTTTTATTTAACTACCATCACTCAATTATCTCATTGGACTACCCTGAACTTTTGAATTGCTCTTCTTGACTTCTTGCAGTAATTGGGATTGTGTTATTAATCGTAAGAATTTTGTATTGTAGAAACTGTATTGTACTTCGTTTCGACGCCGATGTATACAGAACATAAATGCACTATATTATATACGGCTTCGCAATGCCGCTCGTGTACATTTCGGTGTCAATTTGCATTCACATTTTAAAAACACTGTGTTTTATGAACATGAGCTTATACTTTAGATCATAATCTTTTAATATAATACTAAGGCACTTTTAATTTTAATGATCGTTTGAAGCTTTGTCGTGTAATCCTGTATCCTTAGGCCTGAAACCCAGCTTTGTTTATTTTAAGTTTTGTTTTGTTTTGTGTGCGATGCGTCATTGTGAATTTGACAGTGACATTCAGCTTTTAATTTTTTTTTTTTTTGCTTTGTGGTTGTCCGTCACACTTTTACTTTGGATTATTAGCCTTAAGTCGAGTGTTAAGTTGAATTTGGATTGTTTTTGGTAGAATGTTTATCTATCATTTTTTTTTTCTTTCGTCTCAATTATTGGTATAACATCACTATAACATTCTTTAAGTATGTTTAGATTGTAAGTTATGCGGTAATCATAGATACAGCTGTAATTGTAATTTTCCATTGAAATAATTGTACAACACCTTTGGCAGGTAGATTTCTAGTCTACAAACCGTAAATCAATATTGTATTATTATTATTTAATAGTCATATTTATTATTTATTTGAAACATATTTGTATCGTACCAATAGTTTTTTTTTTGTTCATGTCTAGTATTGACAGCAAGGATTTGAAGCATTTATCCTGCTCTGAACTTGATGACAGTGCGGTTAGCTTTTGCAGTATTCCTACTTTGTCAGACTCCATTAATTCAATAGTTAGTGATGTCCCAAAAAATTTCAATGTCCTGCATGTAAATGCCCAGAGTATTACGGCTCACTACCCAGAAATGCTTGCGTCTTTCGTACACCCCAATATTCATGCTATTTTAATTTCCGAAACGTGGCTAAAACCCATCCTACCTTCTAATTCTGTCGTGTTGTCAGGCTTTCGGCTCATTAGAAATGATCGTATTGGTAAAGGTGGCGGCGGCGTGGCCATTTACCTTCGTTCTGACATTCCTTTCACTACGGTCAGTATGTCAGTCCAGCCACCGCCATCTGATGCCGGTGAACATCTTTTTATTGAGGTCGTCCTGCATCACACTAAAGTCCTCCTTGGAGTTTTCTACCCTCACTCCCGTAATGTTAACTACTTCTCTTCCTTTGAAAACCTTTTGTTAAACTTTTCCACGTCTTATGACCATACAATTATAATGGGCGATTTTAACACCTGTCTGCTGAGGCAAGACCATCGGTCCCACAAACTTGAGTCACTGGTCACATCTCTTAATTTAAATATTCTTCCTCTTAATGCTACTCACAATCCTCCGAACTGTACTCCATCCCTCCTTGATCTAATTCTAGTATCTTCCCCTTCTCATGTTGCCAAACACGGTCAGTGCTCTGCTGATGATCTTTCGCACCATGATATGATCTTTCTCTCTATAAAATTCGTCCTCCAAAATTAAGCCTAAAATTCTTTTGCAGCGCAGCTTTGGTAGCATTAATCTTGACAATCTACGTAAGGATGCATTGGAAACGGATTGGTCGGAAGTTTTAAATGCCAATACTATGAACGATAAGATTGCTAAATTCAATAATATTTTAACTAAAATCTATGACGATCATGCTCCTATCCATGCAGTGAAAATGAAATACGCACCGTCACCATGGCTTACAGACGAGATCCGTGTCCTAATGCATAAAAACTGTTAGCAAAACAAAACTTAAAATGCATCATTGTGATGACAACAAAACAAATACCCTAAACTTTCGTAACGTCTGCAATAGAGCGTGTAGAGACGCACAACGCCGTCACATCCATAACTCAGTAGAAAACGAAGAACCTGCAAAGGTTTGGAAGTTTCTAAGATCATTGGAGTTGGTAAATCTCAACATGACAGTAATCCAAAAACCTTGATATTAACAAACTTAATCGGCACTTTTCTTCTTCATCCAATTTTGACGGACCGGTTAAATCTGCTACAATTAAATCACTGTCTTCCACTTCTCCCAGTTATGATCCTTTTATATTTAGCCAATTTTCCGGATGTGATGTTAAGAAGAGCATTCAGTCAATTTCATCCAATGCTGTAGGTAGCGACAGCATAAGTCGTAAGATGATCATGCCAATACTGGATGAGATCCTCCCTATTTTACATCATCTCCTTAACTTCTCTGTTTCATCGGGTATCTTTCCACTTATATGGAAAGATGCTCAAATTATTCCCCTCCTTAAAAAACCCAATCCCGAATCCTTTTCTGATTACCGTCCCATTTCGATCCTTCCTTTCCTTTCGAAAGTGCTTGAAAGGCTGGTACATCAGCAACTCTCCTCTTACCTTATTAAGCACAATCTTTTAAATCCTTTACAATCCGGGTTTCGCACGGGACACAGTACTGTCACTGCTCTCACACAGATCACTGATGGCATACGAGATGGCATTGGTCATTGTCGACTAACTGTGCTGTCGCTACTAGATTTCAGCAACGCTTTTAATAATGTTGACTTTGAGATTTTGCTAGCCCTCCTTCGTTCGCTTAACATATCTCCATCCGCAATTGACTGGTTTCGTAGTTACCTGTTTGGACGCCGGCAGCGTATCCGCATTGATGACTCCTACTCTGCTTGGTGTAGTGTATCTGCTGGTGTCCCTCAGGGCGGCGTGCTATCCCCACTCCTATTTACAATTTTCATTAATTCTATTTCAAAGCATTTGACGTCTTCTTATCACCTCTATGCAGACGATTTGCAAATCTATATTCAAGCCCCGCTGGAGTGCTTACATGATGCGATTGAAGCCACGAACGCCAATCTAATAGCCATATCAAACTGGAGTAGATCCTACGGCCTTTCAGTGAATCCCAATAAGACGCAAACGATTATTATTGGGAGTTCCCATGATCTCCAAAATTAACTGGTTCCAACTTCCACAAGTAATCTTCGACGGAGTCCCTATCACTATAAGCGACAAGGTAAAAAATTTAGGCATAATCCTAGATAGGCAATTTTCGTGGGGCCCTCAACTGGCGGAAGTAAGTCGCAAAGTTTTCAGCTCTGCGGCGTCTCTCAGAAGACTTCGTAATTTTCTTCCAATTTCTACCAAGACTGCGCTTGTAAAATCTCTTCTTTTCCCAATATTGGACTACGCAGACGTATGCTATCTGGATTTAACTGAAGAGCAGTTAGACAAACTTGAACGCTTACAAAATTTTTTCATCAGGTTTATATTTGGACTACGCAAATACGACCACGTATCTCATTTTCGTCAAAAGCTCAAATGGTTACCAATTCGCCTTCGCCGTAATTCTCACATTCTGTCTTTCCTTTATAAAATTCTCTTTAACCCGACCATTCCTTTGTACTTAAAGGAGCGGTTTAAGTTTATACAACCGAAATCATGTCCCTTCGTTCTACCCGATCCTCAAACTGAACATCCCTACCTCTACTCATCTTAATCTTTCGTTTACTAAATCTTTCACTGTGCAAGCTACCCTACTGTGGAATTCTCTTCCTCTATCTGTCCGGCAGGCTAAGACACTTCCAATTTTCAAAAATCTTGTATATAATCACTTTCTTACCTGTCCTTGATTGCTAATTGGTACGTTGTATGTGTTTATGTATTTATACCCAATATGTATATAATTATGTGTATTTTTTTATATTATTTATATATATCTATATATATATAGCATTTAAGCCTATTTTATGTATAGTAGTTATACACTAACACCACCTACAGTATTCACGATTCCTATCGCAGTCAATCCATACAAAGGTTGCCTGGAAGAAATTGCTATAAGCAATAAGGCCGCCCTTTACACTACACTTTGATATGTTTGTAACCATTTAGCTAGTTTAGCGTAGTTGTAAGTAATGTTTAGTTAAAGTCTGTTTCTTAAGTACAATTACGTTAAGACTATACTATGTAACCATTTTGTGGGTGTAATAAAGCATTATATTATTATTATTATTATTATTTTGGAGAATTTTCATAAGCAAAGAAACGTAGATGTTAACAATTTGACATATTTATTAACTCACATGTCATTCTGAAAACGCCTACTTGAAAATAGGAATATAACAGTTAATAGACTTTTATTTCTGTGAACTTAGCTTTCTGCATTTATTCTTATTCTAATTTAAATTTTGCTAAATTGCACACTTCTCTGCGCGCAATACTTTCGTAAAGAGATTCGAAGTTTTTGCTTTCTGTTTTTTATTTAGATTTCTTATAGAATAAAAAAATATTAAAAGCCCGTTTTGAAATTTGAGATTTAGTCGCAATAAACTATAGATAAGTAATATGTTATAAGTAAACTCCTCCTAAACGGCTCGACGGATTTGAGTGTTTTTTTTTGTATACGTTTGGGTAGGGTCCTGGATGGTTTAAATTCACAAATCAGCCCGGCAGATGGCGCTACAGTTGGTATCTAGATTATTATCCGAGCGAAGTGGGAACGGGCCGCTAGTATCCTATAAGTAACATTAACAAAAAACAAATGTATTTTTTCATTTTAAGACTTTATGTTTCCATTAATTTTAAAATTGTTTCATCCAAATTCGTTCGAACGGGTCTTTTATTTCTTGGGAAATATAAGTATGTAGATAATTTAAAAAATTGTAGGTACTAAGTTCACCTTGAACTGATTTTAAATAGTAATTAGTACATTTTGCTTTAATAGAGATTATGTCCTTATCTCCTTGTATTTTATCCCAGTTGACGATCAATTGACGAATTTTTTATTGAATAAATTTATGTTTCGAAACATAAATTTATTAAATATAAATATAGTACTTATAAATAAATATTTTTAATTATTTTTAATTTATGCTATATTTATTTTTATTAAATATAAATATAGTATTAATATTTTTAATTCGAATGGGTTGAAAAAAACTTCCTTTCCATATAAAAGATTTCCTTGGTTAGATACTTAATTACTGTACTGCCGTTTTTTTTGAAGACTTACAAATACAGTATTGATGTTATTACGAAATTTAAAATTTAGGACGTACCTACTAACATACCTACAACAAATAAAAATATTGAGAGACTTCAATATTTTTATTTGTAGTAGGTATGTTTCGTTTCTTCATTGCATATGTTAAATCTAGATATTATAATAAAAATAAACATTTGATAGTTCATTATGGTGAGCAATAAACAAATCTACATGCATTTTAAAAAGACATTTTTTTGTATACATATTTGCAAAGGCATTGCTTTATATCAAATCAATTAACTGATTGAGTGTACTTCTGCATTTATTATTTGCTAAAAATAATAAAAATATTATTAAGGACTTATCTAAACTCATACATAGTACGGCCACTTACGAAAGACCTTTCCGAGCTTGTGCGCGGGTGATTGCGCAGTAGACGATTTTGGTAACCTAAGTACCGAATAATAACATGCGCCGTTGCACCTAGGTCCAACTTCTTAGAGTTCTTCATAAAGTGTCCGATCTATAAAATGTTATTCTTAGTAAAATTGGCTTCTGATATTATATTATACACATTTTATTATTATTTTTTATGTACTTAATGATTTTGAATAATGTCTTTTTCTAGGACAACTATAACAATTATTTTATCTCGCTTTTCTTCTTTGACATTATTATCTGTCTATCATCCTTATCACTTTCCTTAAATAAATAATTACGAATAAATATTGTATTTAAAAATATCTTTTCTGCAGTCCGCAGCTATTGGATTATTACTGGTAAAATTAATAATAATAAATCATAAATTATTATTTTTGTTCATCACATGCACCATTATAGGTTTTCGACTATCTTATTATTTGTCTTCTGTAAATCTATTTAGTAGTGTTGTATTCGTATGTATTATTATTTGTTTTGGAATAGTATGTTTACACAACTGGGAGTATTTTACGTGGGGCTGAAATCACTGACTGCATACACAACACAACCCTTTGATCGAAACCTAATTTCATAGATGGCACTCAAGTACCTCATATTATACTTGTATATTATGTCTAATAACGGAATAATTCTGGGCCAAGCAAATAAAGACATGGATCCCATATGGAGTATGATCATTTCAGCAACCCTGAAATAGAACGAACTTGACACTTTTAAAAGTGAAATTCAATTGATGTGTAAACTTACTATTTCTCGAGCAACACAGTTTCTAAATAATGTGATTTAAATATGGATAATTTATATGAAGTAAATGCCTATACAGAAAAATCAATATTTTTTGCGATTGCTCGTGTTTTATCTCATAGTAAAATATTGGTCACATGACATCTCTTTTAACTAACTACAGATGTTCTTTGTTGACTTGTATTGGATCACATTCAGTATAATCTGTGTCACACCTAATTTCGTTGTTTTATCATATTTCATTGCTCTTTCTTGCTTCCACTAGAACATCGTCAGTTCAACAGTTTTCATGTTCAAATAATTTACTCAATATAACCATAATTTCTTTCACGATAAGTAAGTTAAGTTAAATGTTGCAAAGTACCCAAAATATTTAGGATTATGTTAAAAAATTACGATAAATGCAACCACTTCCTTCAAATGGCCGGTTGCAGTGCTGGTTGGAGGTATGGTTGATAGGTAGAGTCTAGCGTTTCGATCAATTGCGAGTGGTCCCTCGACTCTGCCGCTAAGCCACGGCTGGATACACGTCTACATCTCATTTTCTCTATATCTACCTATTCCTTATCCGATCAGCCTATCGATTCTGAACTCATTCGGATTGATCCGACACGGAATGTAATCTCTCGGTCTTTTTTATTGGTTTAGAATACCAGAGACAAGAATTGTCGTTCCGAATTTGAACCGTTCGGATTGAGTTTAGAATCACTACCCTTAACATTAAGTTGTGGTTACATGTCTACAGGAAATCAGACAAGCGGCGGAACTCCTTGGTTACCATGAATTGACAAAACTAAGCCAATTCATACTTGACCAGCATTTATTGTTCGACAAAGGATTTATGCTGAATTTCCATGCAGTAAGTCAATTTCAGGAGTCAATTACGTATATTGGTGGACAAAAATGGAAACTAAATCTTGTACGCACTCATGAAAGATAGTTTTTTGTTGTCTCGTGGTTTGAATATTTTTTATGGCTGGGTGTTTCTATGTATCTTAAGTATGTTTTTAAAATCATGTACTGACTAGCAGCATCGCGCAGTTTACCTCACGTAGTTCTTGATCTCGTTATTTTGCCCGCGATATTTTTTAGACTAGATTGAATCTTGACAGCCATCTTGCCTTATGTTTAGCCGACGATACGGTCTACGATACAGCGTGCTTACCTACGAGAAACTGATTCACTCTCAATATTGTAACTAACACACCAAGATTGTAACCATCGGGAAAACCTACTCAGGCCATGAGTTCCACGTTCCGCAGCCTAGATGTTTTTATCACAAAAGTAGAGGGTAACCTCTTTGATCGAGTCTTTGGAACGTAAACAATAAAACGATGCCTAGACTTTTTCTAGATACGAGCAATCCTGTAGAAGAAACGGCAAGGGGGTATTAGATCATACAGATAAGTTGCACAGTCTCCAAAATATATTCGGTAAAAACGGCGATAGCGATATGTATATGTTCAAGAATATTAAGAATTTTTCAAACAGGGATGTCGTTGCCCAGGAGCTATTTGCCACCGATTGATCTTGCGATCGATTGCAGAGCATCCAGCTAGACTGCTAGAGCTGGTTAGACCATGTGCTATTTCAAACTGTAGTTTGTGTTTGTGCAAACGCGACTTTGAGCAAAACTCCAGGTAAAATTTAGACTGCTTCTAACTCGTGCTTCAGTGCAAAACGGACAGTGATCCCTCCTTGAAAAAGGCCGCTGCTTGCGGCCGAAACTTAAGTCGGACTGGACCATCCGTATTACACGTGAGTTACCTATTGAATTAATAAAATATGCTTCTAACTCTTTTATAATTTTCAGCCTCTACCTCAAAGACTTCGTGACATGTATGTGGAAAGTAATCTATTCGCTGATGTGACGTTTGACCTGGACGATGGTATTCATCTAGCACATAGAGCGATACTCATGGCACGGTGTGACCCTATGAAGGCAATGTTTCAGGGGCACTTCAGAGAGAGTACTTCTAGAGTGGTAAGATTAAGTTGTAAAAGATATTTATCGCTGGTAAGGCAAAGAACTCACGGAGCGATTTTCACCCGCGACCGTTGCGGTTCAGGCCCACAGCTTATGTAGAATTCAGAAATATGTGTAAAAAATTAAAGCACAACTCACGATGCGGTTTACGCCGAGGCGTGCTCGGTGGCCTGCGGGTCCCGCTGCGGTGTGCAACTAGTAGAACCGCGCGGGCTGCAGTCGCCCGCAGACTCGACAAGTCAAGCCCACTTAGTCGGTTTGCGTTAGTTAGACCTCAAGTGATCGTTAACCGCCCTCTTGCGATCAGCGTCCGCCACGTTTGCGGGCGATTAGTCTCAACTGCGGCGGTTGCGAAACCGCGAAAATAAGTTTCGTGAGTTTTGAAATAAAACAGCGGCGGGCGCGGGTGAAAATCACTCCGTGAATGCTTAGCCTAACTCGATCTGTACCCTGATTCACAACGCAATCGGATTATCGATTATCGAATCGGAAAACATTAGGTGACGACAACGCGAATTCCATGTTTTTGTTCCCAAATAGTACTCAACGCGTCTAAATTTTTCACTTTGAAAATGTCTGTTTTTCAGATCGCTTTTCCCGGAGTGAAAATGTACGCGTTCCACATTTTGCTGTGCTACATCTACAGTGATAAGATCCCTTGCGTGGAGCCGGCGCGGTGCTTAGAACTCTTGGAGCTGGCCAACCGGCTGTGCATGAACCGACTCGTGACCCTGGTGGAAGCTAAGGTTTTGGATCAGTTGCAGCGACGGGACAGGTTAGAATGTAAAAAAATATACCTTGCGGCTTCTCCATGAGAGTAGATATCAAATTGGCAATTCAGGTACAGCTTATGCAATGTTTCGCGAATGAGGTTGTGGAATGTGTTGCCTGAGTTTTTCCCAATGATTACAATTGTGGTGTCTTCAATTTGAGAGTGAATCGGTTTTCCTCTACTTACCTAAACACACTTCATCGTAGACAGCTTAACATCAGACGAGATGGTGGTAAAATGTAAACCTACAATTGTAAAAAAAAGAGCAAACTAATCTGCTGCCATAAAGAACCAATTCTGGTCAAGTGTAAGATTGCTTACGAAATTCTAACAAACACTGGAAAGTAACCTAAGATTTTAAAATCATATTCGTCGACAGTTTTTCACACATTAATGTTTGGGACATATATTCGACTCACATGAACCCTAAGGAGACTAGTTGTGGTAAGTGACATATTTTTTTTCCATTTGTTTGTTGACAGAGTGTGTGGTGATGATGACCAAGTGGTTGAAATTGCTTTGTCATTGCTGGAGCCTGTTAAGGTGAGATGAAATCATGAATTACTAAAATGTAAAAGTATAATGTATATATATACGAGCCCTGGCCCTTATAGTTTTTATAAGCGTTTTACCAGCATATTTCCTGTTCTCATAATTTTCCCGCAATAAAAATACTTTGTGGAATTCCAAACCACTATCTTTTTGTGTACCTATGTACTAAATTTCCTCCAGATACATTCAGTAATTTTTGCAAGACAAAAAAGTGAAAACATCCACACATCTATCAAAAAGTAAATTGCAGCACCTATTTTCCCATTTTAAACATGTTGTGTGTTTGGTTTGGTCAGGGTTCGGGCTTAAGGCCTTACTCTGAGCAAATGACTTTGAGTATTTCTTACCTCTTCACACATCCCAAGAGAGAACAAGAGAGAAACAGTAGGATTTGTTACTGTTTTCCGTTCAGATTTTAGAATACAGCAATTTAAAAAATATAATGTTGGTCCTTTTGACATGTTTGTGTAATTTATAATTGTTAATGGGTCGTTGTGAGAAGATTAATTAAACAATATAATAAACAGGAACAAAAAAAAATGCCATTTTGAAGCCGATATTTTGGAGTAGATTAAAGTATTTTTACCAGTTGATATTTGTTTTAGATAAAGATAAGATAGCTCGACAAAGAAGCTATACAAAAAGCTCGTTGTGGTCGAGGACGCGCCTTAAAAAGCATTTTTTCAGTTATTCGTTTATTGTTTTACAGTTACACAACGCACATGGTCTGGCGGACTGGTGTCGATGGCGGCTGTGCGGCGCGTACGACCGAGCGTGTCGTGCGCGACACCTCAGCGCGGCCACTCGCGACTACCTGTCCGACAACCGTTGGCCACCTGTCTGGTAACTACCGTACTTGCGGTCTGCACTATAAATGATCTATCACAAATCGTGCACTGGAATTTGCAGAAATAAATATCATTCCAGGCTTTTTTTTGGAAATATTTTTTGGGAACACGGTAATTCTAGAAAGTTGTAAGTCTACAATTTATTGGCGAACTTGGTGTGAAAGCGGCACACCCGGACACTCGGCCAAAACTCCATAGAAACGGCGCAGTCGATTCAATTCAAACCAAAAATATAATAGGTTACCTACCTACTTGGTTTTTAGACATTTGGAAACTATTTGAGACTTACCCAAGGAAAAAACTTTGTTCAAACCGAATATTAATCACGTGTTTTATTCTAAGTCACAAAATATTAAATTATTTGGTAAAATTACGTTCATAGGTACGTTACGTTTATTATTATCATTATCTTATGATCTATTCTATGCCACCGGTGCGCCTTTAGGGGGCGCTCTGCCTGATCCCTCGTGACCCCGCAAAATGATAATAAAAATTTCAATATTGTTCTATTATTTAACGATATGCCATTTCTAAAATTATTTTATTTGAAATGTTTAATAAATCATCCATTCAGAGCCAGTTAAAAATCACCAGGTCAAATCCGTCAAATGACTTAACTATATAACTGATCAGACAGTAATTTTTGACATGTTGTGGTGTTGTGGCAGTTTCAGTCCGACTTAAGTTTTAACTTCGGCCGCAGCAGAAATGAAACTTAATTTGCTTATACAATAATAATACTGCAAATTAGGAAAAATCTGTCGATAGATTTTTTATACTTATTTTTGATGATTCAAAATTTGACAATCAATAATTTCAAAATTTGTAAAAAATAAATCGAGTTATTCCGAAACCATATTTTTACTCTCAAAACGCCTCAACAAATTGCTTCTATTTTCTTTCAAATTACGTATTGTAGGTACGTGAAAGAATTCGACTACTACCAGAAGTGTCTCACAGAACAGAACAAGGAACAGAAAGAACTACGGCCGACGACGTCACTGCAAGCGAGCCAGCAGACAGGTTGTCTCTGTTTCTCGAGTGAGTAATTTTATTAATAGTATTAACTTCTGTATTAATTTAATACAGAAGATATTTATAGTTTTTTAACTTTTACAATTTGAGTCCGAGTCAAGTTTCGATCGCGTCCGGCGATCTTTTTCAAGGAGAGTGCGCGCGCGTGTTCGCATTTCGTTTAGCACTGCGGGCAGCAGTACGGCGCCCACGCAAACTCAACGATTGTTGTGGGGTGCAGGTGAGGGGGAAGGGCTGCGTCGCCTCACCTGCACCTGAAAAAAAATTGTATGGAGAACATGATTGTAGTATTTTTTTAAGACGACGCGAGTTCCATGTTTTTTTTTTCACTCAAAAAGTGCTCAACGCGGCCAAAAAAATTTTTCCCTTCAAAGAATGTGACTTAGTACCTACCAATCTCATTGCGCATACGCAGGCAAGGTGCGTCGGTCGAGCTCCGCGGGCGCGGAGGTCGCGTCGCCACTTTGCCGCACGGCAGACGCAGCGCAGCCGCAGCCGGCCGCGCCGCCGCCGCTCTGACACATGCCTTACTGGAGGTAAACATACAGTCATATTACTGTACGTATCTAGAATCACTGGGCAATCGTGCGGGGTGAGACGCAGGAAGCGCTCTCCCAAACTGCGAACGCGACCATGTTATTAGTTCGGGAGCGCGGTTCAGGGATGATGTATGTTTTTGATTTTATTCATATTTATTGCTCATATTTATGATATGTTTATAACATTTAATGAATATGATAGTAATAATGCTGCTGATAAACGATGAAACATAACGATGTTGATAATAAATGAGAACAAAAAAGAAAATTACGTACCTATTAATAAAAAAAAACTTTTTATTTCTCTCAACCCTGCATGGGCGTTGCCACTGCCGCTGCGTGGTCGGCGCTTTTCGCAAGTTCAAGGGGTCGTCATATTGATAGTTTTCTTTTTGTGGTACAACGTAAGACCAACGTATTTGTATGATGTAGGTACTGATGACGCCACAATTGAAAAGTGTTGCCACCTATTACAAAATTAGACGCATTCTGTGTCATTTAACACTCGTTGCTCAGTAGTTTTACTGGTCGTTCTGCAGAAAAGCTGGTGGTACAGTTTAACAGGCCATGTTCAACCAAAACGTGCACTGATCTGCTTCACCTAATACTACTTTGCCTTTTTTCTATCTGACTATTCGCAGCTCGAAAAAGCGACAACGTTTCGTAATTGATTTTCAAAAGACTCTAGAAGAAGAAGTTTGACTCTACTTTTGTTAAACGTCTTTTGTGAAACGTCCGACTGGGGTGTGTATGTGTGCGTATGTCAGCCTGTATGTGACAGCCCACTGGCCGACTCTATAGACATAGGTAGTTTTAGTGAAACTACATCTGGCTTTTTAATATGCCCATGGCCATATTTTAGACGAATGCATGCTTTATTTGTAACCGCCTCATCCGCTTGAACGGCCAAAAACCCCATCGCAAAGTTAAGTTTGTTGGTTTTGGTCATTTGGTGTGTAGTTACCAAAGTGATAAAGCACTTTCTATTCTGTTTCAGATCCCTCCGCTTCGCAGTACTGTTGCCGGTATCGATGTGTTTCTTCACCACGATACTGACGATACTGATACTGTTCCACATTTACACTTGAACTGAACGCAAATACCATAAAGCTGCCGTTATATTTTCAAGCCGTTTTCACTCAACTTCGTTAAGTATTTAAAAAAAACTAGATTATTATACATTTTTCGAATTCCCACATTCTAATTGTCTCGAACCTCATACACACACACACCCTCAAGAGAGAGAGAGTCACACAAATTCGCGCGCACACACGTATCTAATTAATTTACATTTTTAAAATAATAAAATTATGATGTTATTTTTACATTCACAGAAAAAAACCGTTATTGTCAAATGGACTGTAAATAGCACAGATAAAACAATTATATTTACAAGAAACAGCGAAATTGAAGAAATAGAATACTTTATTTTGTAATGACTATAAAATTTTAAAATCTTTAAAAAAATAATTGGTAAATAATAAAATAAATACCTAATATTGGACACTTTACACACAACACCATCTGACTCCAAACTAAGCCAAGTTTGTACCTACTATTGAAGCGAGATAGCTGATATACTAATACTTAGGTATATAGTTTTAAATACCTACATAGAAACACCCAGAGACAGAATAAATTGTACTCATCACACAAATATTTGCACTGGATGTGAATCAAACCTACCCGATGAATTATTAATTTACTTATATTTTGAATTGGGCCCATTACGCAGATTTAGATTGCTGCCATTACGTGACAAATTATGCATTATTCAACCGTTTTAAATCGTTGAGTTTTAATGAAAACATCTGTTACCTTGGAAACACGTAGCCTGACCGTATAACGGTAGTTTGGTAACCTTGCGGAGGGATTTTCGACCTTAAAATTAAGGGGTGTTTGAGTATTT
This sequence comes from Ectropis grisescens, assembly GCA_017562165.1. Lineage (NCBI taxonomy): Eukaryota > Metazoa > Arthropoda > Insecta > Lepidoptera > Geometridae > Ectropis > Ectropis grisescens. The sequence continues at coordinate 12,936,177 of CM029792.1, read as the reverse complement.
TTTGCGAATTCGCAACAATTGATAGCTGAGCTCAATATGGTAGTGCTAAGATACTTTGCGTGTGATTTTTGAAGTATGGTTTAATTGTTTGAAGTTGATTTTATACGAAGAATGTTGTTTTGATGATACTATCAACGTCACTTACTTTTACAGGCGTAAACGAAAAACCTGTCAATTTTGACGTCATCATCATCATAATCAGCCCACATTCGTCCACTGCTGGACATAGGCCTCTCCAATAATACGCCACTCAGCCCGATCCTCGGCTTTACGTTTCCAACCGCTACCAGCTGCCTTACGTATATCGTAACTCCACCTAGTCTCAGGGCGTCCTACACTACGTTTGCCGATTCGTGGTCTCCACGTCGTCAATTTTGAAGTGACAACGTCTAATAAAGCGACGAACGCCGGTTGTATGCACGAAAACGTGTCCCGTTACGCTCATTGTACGCTTGCGCCGCATCTATCAATGTTTTGTTATGACGTTGTCACGTTAAACTATCGTCCGTAAGCCAACCTACTTTACAGACGACCAATTTTTTTTTTTACTAAATTCAGATCTGTACTAAATAACACACTCTCTTTTTGAGTAGTAGGTGGATCACATAAACACATAAATGCGTTACCTTGTAACCTATTCATATGAAATATTACTTTATGATATATACAAAATAGATTGATGAATTAAAATAAAGGTCAAAATTAAACATTTTGATTTTGACTGCCTTGGATTTTAAATTGTACAGTATTCTACTAGTCAAGGGCTTTTGATTCATGTCGAGATTGAGGGAGTAGTGAAAAGAACGGTATTACCGTAAACACCACAAAATGGTAGATTTGTGGTGGCGGCCAGCTTGGATTTGAAATTACAATATGATGTATAATAAACAGTATGACTGTTTGTATTCTACTATTCAAGCCCTTTCATCTGATATCCATACTGAGGGAGATTGTGAAAAATATTTTATCCGCCATTTTATGGAGATGGCCATCTTGAATCGCGATATGTAACCAAACATAGCTAAGAACCATCGCAAGAAAACTAGCTTTCAAATGAAAACAACCGCATCGATATCATCCGTTTCAGAGCAATGGTACCACATACAAACACCGCTCTTTTGTCTTTTTGGTCGGGGGTTAAAAATATTTCCTTAAGGTAGGTTACCCACGATTTCGCATAAAATCAACTTTTGAAATGTGAGCAAATGCAGATAACAGTATTTTAAGTATGAATAAAGACTAATAATATGGCCTGAACTAATACAATATGAAATACCTAAATTAAATACAAACTGTTGAAACAAAAAAATATTTTCAAGACACAATTTCGCATAAAATCAACTTTTAAAACGTGAGCAAATGCAGAAATAGTTGTATTGTAAGTATGAGTAAAGACTAATTTAGCCTGCACTAATAAAATTACATTGCCCTGTAAAAAATCCTCCGTATTATAATTATTGTATTTTTAGATTTAAACACGCACTGTAGAATTGTGGCTTAAAATATTTTTAAGAAGGCTATTTGCGTGCTAATAATTATTAAATTAATAAGGATATTATGATTACATAGTTAACGCTATTGTTTTAATTATTATTTATAATATTATGTTCGCGTGTAGATAACAATATTTGCAAAGAGGCGTTTTCAGAATGACATATACTAGTGACAGACGGGGTTAAAATATGTCAATATATTAACATTAACATAATATGTTTGTCAAAATGCTGAAACAAAATAAATTAAGGCCGTACCCCGAGTATTTCTTGCCTTGACCTTGAGTATTTCTTACCTTATACGCCGCAAAAAAGAGCAAGAGAGAAAAAGTAGGATTTGTCGCTGTTTACGCTCAAATTTCAGAATAAACTCTTTATAAAATCAGCCTTGGTCTTTTAAAAAAAATATTTCTACCAAAATCTTCGTAATGGAATTGCCTATATATTTAATTGTAATTATTAATTGGTATAGGTACAAAATCCAAATAATGGCGGTTTTTCGAGTAGTTGCATGGTAATTATAATTATTTCTATTTTAATGGTTTCGTTGTGAGAAGATTATTTAAACAATAAATTCATTAACAAAAAAAAAAGAAACTAAGTACTATATAAATAAATAAATAAAAGAAAACGCACCATAATAATTCCATCTGTGGCTCAGTTGGTAACTCTATTATTGTTGACGTTTTTACATTCATCTAACAATCTGAAAAAGTTTGGTTACCTACTGTTACAGCAAATGTCAAATACCTGTAGAAATGTAACAATATGAGAAATTGAGAAACCTCTGTCGAAATTGAGAATAATCTTTGACATCATATCGCATCCTTAAATCCTTAAAAAGAAAAAGATTTATTATTTGACTTTGAATCAATGTTTAGCGAATCGTCTTTTAACTTTTTTACTAACTTTAGGTAAATTTAGTTTACTGAATTTATGAATTTTACTTAAAATGCAAATATTGGTGGTGACATTTTAGTCCTAAGATATCACCACCATTAGTGCTTAGATTGGAACTATTTTTTTCTTATGAAAACACCTGGTTTGCCTTAAAGTAATAAATACATATACTTAATACGAAGAAAATACTAATTGAGATGTATTTAAAACGGCAATTATTATTTGTGATGAATCTAAAAGAAAAGTGCTCCTTTGCACTCTAAAATTACTAAAATTAGGTAAGTTATTATTTGGTGCTCAAAGAAATGTAACAGTACGATATTTTCTTACTATGTTATATACTTACTAGTATTTATTAATCATGTCATAATTTGTTACCACATTAATTTTGACACGCAAACAAAATAAATACTATGAAACTATTTGACAATCTATACTAATATTATAAAGCTGACGAGCGCCTTTGTTTGAACGCGCTAGTTTCAGGAACAATCTACTGGACCGATTTACACCGTTCGTTCAATTTACATGACTCTAAGGTACTGTAATAGGCTATAATAAGTAATATATGTACCACGGATGAAGCTGGGGCGTACCGCTAATACGTAATAATTATGCAAGAAGATTTTTCATTTAGCAAAATATGAATTTAACACAAAAAAAACAGAATCGTCAATGTGAATGTTCATATAATATGGAATACCAAAAATATGGCCAAACTACATGAGGTACATCCAGGGCAGTTTTTTTTGGGAAAGTAAGGAAATTACGGACTGTTACTTTTACTACAAAGCCTTTAAAAAAAGTCATAAAAATTAGCTTTTCGCTTTAAAAGCTACCTAATTTGAAATATTTTTCAGTGTCATTGAATATACCTAATGAATGTGGCGTTTTGAGAATGATATATACGAGTGACAGAGGATGAAAAGTATGTCAAATTACTAATGATAACGGATGCTAATTGTTCTGGTAAAATTAAACTTTAACGCCACCTGTAACCTGAAGGATAACGATTTTTGATAGGTTTTGTATTCGGCTGACATACCGAAAACGCCCTGCGAAATAATAATAATTGTCTAATAAAGTGTCCAATAATGGCGCAAAGCGCAATTAAGTTGAAATGGTGAACTTTTGTGAAATACCTACTCATCTTTCTTTGTAACAACTTTAACGAAAGCGCCAACCCTGAAACTGCGACGAAATCTGTCATTTAAAACAAAAATAATAACACTTTGCGCTGAATTAAATATAAACAACTTTTGTGACTTCAGGGTTGACGCATTGTAATATTGGTTAAAGAGAAGTTTTCAAAATATCAGATTGCTGCAAATACTAACAATTTTTTCTGGGTTGTGCCGCTGATAGCGTCAACTTTTTTTTTTACATTTGAAATGGTAACGTTTTTAACTTGACGAAAGTAATAATATATTTTCATCCATCTATCACTCATATCTGTCATTATGAAAACACTTCAATGTGGCAAGTGTAAAATGTTATTTTAGCTTAGCACATCGTTTTTTAACTCTGTATTTATGATTTCATGCTGTAATAAATTTTAATAATTCTGTAAAGCTATCTGCTGCTTCTCAGTTATTTGTGTAATTCAAAATATTTTTGTACACTATCGAGTAGATACTGTGATCATTATTAGAACTAGGATAAATGTGAAAGGCTTCGGTCAAAATTTGTAGAGACAAAATTTAAATAGGTAATATTGTTGTCGGGAAAATCATTTTCATGCTTTCCACCAAAAGGACGCATACAAATTGGTACACTTAGGGGGTGCAATGTCAAAGACAAACAAACGTCAAATTTATAATATCTATTTAACACAAGAAGCTTTGTGTCATTATCAAAACTGTATGATTTTTTGTATTGCTTTAAACTCGCCTCAAGATACCGGAGCCTACTATTTTGATATTTTTTCTTTGAAACGGCAAACTGTATGGACTAAACATTTATCTTTGATTTCAGAAAAAAATAATCTTCAAAATTTAACATTTAGAATGAGGCATTTCCAGACGCAAAAAGACTTGTCAAAGATAGTTCTAAATATTGTCAAGTATGGCACAGTGTGTTGGTTAATATATATGGTATTTAAGCAATGAATTAAATCGTGATTAAGTCCTGTACATTATAAACATTAAGTGTGTTGGGTTTTCTGAAATTTCTCTTACAAAATAAAACAGAGGCGCCACCTACGGTGAAATTGGGAACTGTATTTGACAGGTCTTTTTACGTCTTGAAAACGCCCCATTAGTTAGACGTTTTCAGAATAATAGATATGATTGCCCAATGGTGAAAAGATGTCTAATTATTGACATCGACATACCTATGCCTGTAAAATTTCTGTAACGAAATAAAACTAAACTGATAACTATTTTTAACATAGGTACTTCATATTATTATTTTAGGATTCATCTGACATTCTGTAAAGCCTCATAAGAAAAATGACATCTATCAAAAGTGCCCATTATATTCAACGCAGTAGAGTATATCTAAATTTTATCGATTTCAAGACATTGAGGGACCCATCTTTAGGCGATGACATTAACACACGCCATTTATACACACATACTTATTTTGACCGAAGCTTACCGCCGTATTCCAACAAGGCTTACGCGAGCCAAAAAGCTGTCATATTTTGAGTATATTTTAATGAGTAAATAACTTTCAAAATTTGTTACGACAACAAACCTCAAAGAGACGAAATTGTTTTGGAATACGGAGGTTTTTCCAGTAGATTAATAATAAATATAGGTATTCATAACTTATATGAATTATTTTAAGGTAATGCATCTATACCACTGTGTTTTTATTTAAGTAGTTATTATTTTCTTGATTCTATAGTCTGTGATAGATATTGTGTAAATACGAGTATATTCTTATTTTATTGTTTATCCGATAGACAGGTGAGGTGTTTTTAGAATACGAAAGAACTGTCAAAAACGTGCTCGATTGCGTTTCAATTCACAGGTGACGTTTAGTGTCGATACACGTCTGCAGAGTGTACCAATCGGAAAGGTTTTGCGCCGAAGGTTTGTCGCCGAAAGTTCAACGGTTTTTATGTTGTAATATTCCGTTGATACGACAAACCAAATGATCACAACTCAGCGTTTTGGTCAGCGCGTTACGTGCATGTATCATAGGGAACTTGAAAAACACGCTTTTCAATCGCTACAATCGGAATATTTCAACCGAAACTGCAGCCGTTGAACTTTCGACGCCAAACCTTCGGCAGATGTGACGCTAAGGTCGCTTATGTTAACACACTTACACTTATGTTTAATTTTGTTTGAGAAATTTTCTGAGGATACGTGTCAATAATAATTTAAAATATTTTTCACCAACTATTCTGTAACTCATATCTGTCATTCTGAAAAACTGTGATATGCTGAAAGGGACTTAACTAATATGTTATTGATAATTATTAAAATATTAACTAAAGAGTCAATCGTGGAATCGTAAATAAATCAGATGATTACCTTTACATTGTTGAGTGAACAACTGATATTTTTGCGCTAATATCTCGTAATAAATGTTGTTCAGTATTATAAGTAGAACTCGACCTTTTGGCCTAGTACGGAGAATGTATTCCGTACCGTACAGGGTGCTGTATAATTAAGAAACAATTCAAACAGCTACGAGGCATTTTCAGAATGACATATAAGTGACAGATGGGTAAAATATGAGTCAAACTCATAAATTTCTCTAAGAACATTCAATTAACGTCACTTGTGTGAGCAACTGAAAACTAATCATGACAAGTTTTGACGTGACAACGTCTTATAAATTGGTTTGCCGGGTGACACTTCAAGAAACTGCGTTACGCTCCGCTCACGTTATGCGCTCACAACGAGAGCGAGTGAGAGGCACGCGTCCCTTCCACTCGGGCATGGTTAGCCCGCCTAAGAGCGAGAGACAGACATAAAAGTGAAAGGCACGCGTCCCTTCCGTAAAATTATTTTACCACTCAAAGTCGTTGTCAAACTGTAAAACTTTCGCCCGTATACCGACTTTACAGGCAACCAATTTTTTGCAAGCAGCTGATATTCTGAAAATGGTCTTATTATGTACCTAGGTACCTACCAAAAGTATGGCTAAACAAGCCAACTGACGTGTCGGTACCTACCGTTATTTTGGGTAGAATTTTTTTTAATTGTCAGTTTGGGAAGAAGAAATGCGTGGTCCTTAACTGTGGGCCTCATAACGAAGCTCAAAGTCACACAGCGAGCTATGGAGAGGGCTGTGCTCGGAGTCTCTTTGCGCGACAGAATCCTTAATGAGGATATTCGCAAAACCGCTGGTTGCAGGTTGCGCAGGACCGTTCGTTGTGGAAATCTAGGGGGGAGGCCTATGTTCAGCAGTGGACGTCTTGCGGCTGATGATGATGATGATGCGAAAAAGAAACATACCATTCTCACCCTAAATTATTATGATCGGTATTGTAAATGCATAATAATTCAAAGTACAAAATTTCATAGTCATCGTTACGCACGAAGAAGATATAGTTTTATTTTTCAACATTTATTTTGTGGTTAAAAACCTTACTTTTTTTCTTACATTACACTTGCTTGCAAATTGTGTAGCTAATATTATTTGTAGGTAAATATTGAAAAATAATAATACAGCACTAAAAACAATATGTTTGAACGCGCTAATATAAGGAACTGCAGGATCGATTTCAAAAAAAAAAATACACCGTTTGATATGCACGTTATCCCTGGGTGATATAGGTTATGTAGTATTATTTACATACCATGGGCGAAGCCGGGGCGAAACGCTAGTAAATTACATGAATATGCCTCTTTTAAATGTAATTTGTTTTGTATAATTATATTTAAATTAGAACTATTTCGGACATGAACTGTTTTGGCACTCATCTGATAATCTGAAAGCTTTAGTTTCATTTAATAAAATGCGTACGTATATAAATTATACAATGTATCTTTTCGTATTTTGTATTGTGCTGATGCTACAAATTTGCAAGCAAGTTTAATTATTAATAACAATATTTTAACTAAGATCTCAAATCCATGCACTCATTCAAAAGCAGGGTTATTCTATAAATATTAAACTTACATATTGCTTCAATTACTAGTATTATTAGGGAAAGATTTTAGAATCGCACGTACCTATATTTTTAAACTATCTATCTAAATAACATGCCTAGAAAAACAGACGGACCTCATACGTTCAAGATGAACACAATATATCCCATCCCTACCAAGTAGCATCTGTAAGTGCAAATCATAAAATCAAGATGTTTAATTAGACGTTTTCTGTATGACAGTTAATAGAAACAGGGCTGTTACAAAAATATGTCAAATTATTAACATACGAATACATTTAAGCAATGTGTTTCTAGATGCAAATAGGTCTGTTAAAGATAGTTCTCATTTACGCCAAATGTACTCGTACCGCCTAATGTGTCATTTTGTAAAAAATCTCTAACAGAATGAAACATTAACGCCACCTATGGCGAAATTGCAAACTATTTTGACAGGTTTTGGCATTCATCTGACAGCCTGAAAACGTGTCGTTAATCTTTAGTCCATTTGAACAGATGTCATGTCAGATGGAAAACGGCAGTAACGTTACACGCTGTTTTCAAACACTTATTTCAGGCACACAGGAGTCAAAATCTCAATTTTTTAGCTATAAGCGCTTTCAGTTATTATATTTGACGATTCTGCCGTCGAACTCAGAAGAAACAGACTGAGCCAAGTAACAAGTAACCTTTTGTAATGCACCAAAGTGGCTAATTGGATGCTGTGCTAAAATCTTTCCCTTTGGATTTTAGACTTAGCTTAGTATCTCTAGACTCTAGCACGTAATTAAAATTAAATTGTACGAGTATTTTGCCAATCTTCACTGTCAATCTAAAAGACGATCTGCCATTTTTTACGTACCCCTAGATTTTAATAAGTGTAATAAATGTATGTGGAAAAGATATTGCATTTAATTTTTATTGACTAAGCTAAAAAAAAAAATTACCAAAATCAAAACCAATTCACTCAGTCGAGAGCTCTGAGGTAACAGACGTAAAAAAAATTGCAGTCATAAGAACTGCCAATAAAAGTGAAAACTTAAACAGCTTACCTACTTTGGAAACTACGCGGGTGAAACCGGAGGGCGTGGCCATGGTCCCGAGTTTACCCGAAGATTTCATTAATTTACGAACGTGACTCTTGAGCTCACAGCCCACGGAAAATCTGTATGTGGTACGCCAAAAGACGTTTTCACTTCAAAAAAGAAAAACCACAGCCAATTGAGAACCGCCTCTTTTTTTAAATATGTCGAGTAAAGAGGTTTGTCTATACTAATCAATTGTTAAGGTTTATAGGTCTTAACCGTGGTCCTAACTAAATACTAACAAAGGTAAGTCTGGTTTAGTAAGGCACTGTGCGTGCAGTGCTAGGTTTTTTTTTTTAAAACAGTGACAAGACGATCAAGACATGTGCCTGATCGTAAGCAACATGTCTGACACATAACAGCACAGTGACACGCAGCTATTGGAACATTAAGGTACCTAATAATTTGGACTCTATGTTCCAATAGCTGTTTGACACTAGTTTTGTTTTGTTATAGGCTGATGTGTTGCTTACTATCATAAGGCATTTGTCCTGCTCTGCCCCTCTTTCTTTACCTTAAAAAAATCACAATAAATTAAACACAACATTAAGAATAAACTATCATTTTAATAAAAACTCACTTTAAGTTCCTAAAACTAACTTACAAAACTAGTTCAATTATACCATGTTAAATCATGGAATTAAGACATATCCACTGTTTAGGATGGTTACTTGTAAGTAAACCTGAGCAAACCAAGGGATACCTCTACGTATAGTAAAAGATATTGACTAAACCAGGAATACCACAGAACCAAGAAAAATAGAGTTCATTGTATAATGACTGGATCATTTTGTATACTACAGTATAACATTGATTATTTATTCAAACTCTCAATCATCTGAAAATTGGTGATGTAAAAATAATGTAGATACATTGCTGTTCAGCCTAAAATATGTATGTAGGCTTTTGTCAATTGAAAATCGATCATTTCACAACAATAATGCAAAAAAGGTATTCAAGCTTTTGCAGGGGTTAAATCCTACTAATATTATATTTTACAATATTTGAATGGATCGGGTTAAAATTTGGAACACAGATTAATAATCCCTGGCTGGATTAATAATACCTGGCCTGAAATAGCACATAGGCTACTTTTTATGAAAGGGAAATAGCAGGAACCTGGAACTATGCGGGTAAAAGTGCAGGGCGCTGCTAGTATACATTACATGTTTCAACGTTAATATAGAATTATGTCAAATTGAGTATAGTATATATGATCTCATATCAACAAACCCAAGTATAAAATATTGTATTTAATCTCAGTCCCGATTGGTCTGGATAATCAAGGTTCTAGTGTATATTAAAGAGTGTATTAACACTACACATGTCGTCATTTACTGTCCTTTGTCTGTTTGTCGAATGTATAAGGCAAAGTTACAATACAAAATTAATCTAACCTAACCTATATCTATAACGGATGACCAAGCAGCTTTATCTCGCCTTTAACTTCTTCATACAAATCTTTGTAATCTCCGTGTTCTTTGACAAGTACCATGATACAGCCTCTTGTAGTTCCCATGGCAGCCCCGATGTCTTTACGGCTCGGGGTATAACAATATGGTATGTCCTTTTCTTCACAAACCGCTGGCAAGTGGCACATAATTTCTATCGGAGATATGTCACCAGCAAATACCACAATTCTGGAATCAAACAATACTACAGTATTAAAAGATTTATTTACAGATAGTTTGAGGAAAAATTGCTAATTTTTTTAGTGACTGAAATCCTACTTCAGAGAGCCTTTGAATTAAGTTATAGAGAAGACACATATTTAGGTTAGTCTTCGGAAACAACAGTGAATAAATAGCTAAACAGTAACTATTTTGTGTTAAATTGTTCTGCAACATGTAGCTTCATCAATACACTTAAATTGATAAAGATGTTCAATGCAGATTTGAAATATTTTTTAGGGAAATTGTATCAGAATGCTGTCAAAATCTTAGAAACAGCACTCTTTCTTTACTTCCCATATAAAATGGAGAGGCACAATAAGATAAAAATCATGCTAATTTGTAAAATAGTTTAAAGCTGCTATTTTAGCTCTTAGTAAGACGTACACACAACATATTGCGTTATTATATTGAAAATCCTCTTCTTTATAATCTAACCTATAATGTGTGAATTTGAAAAACAACTAATAATTACCCTTTCTCTCCCAAACGAAGCTGTTTCTGAACAATTTTAAGCCCGTTTCTGATATAATTCTTGTGTCCAGTCGACTTTTTGATAAGTTTATAGATCTTTTTGCTCAGTTTCTTTGGAGCCATAGGCTTCGCAATTATGCTACAGTGATCTACTTTATCTTCGTAGCCAAGTGCCTCAGACTTGATGCTGACATCACCCTGGTCTTCCGTTGGTTCCTGCTTAATTTTTCCCATTTTCAAAAAACTAAACGAGAACCACAAATCACGAAAATATATAAAACCACGTGAAACCCGTAAATCGTAAGTTCATAACCACAAGCACGGAAGCACGCACACCCGACACACCGGACACCGGACTCTTAAACAGTGTTACCAACTCCAGAAAATATTTATCCCTAAACCTAAGTTACAATCCCTAAAATTGACACATTTACTAGAAAATCCCCCTATTTTTTTTAACTCAACAAAATAATTATTTTCCTGATCAAATAACATAATTTATTGTTGTACATAATGTATTAATACCTTGAGTAAATACAATAAATAGAAAAAGTTAGTAGGTTACATTCCTGAATTTACAACAAAAAACGTTGTTTTTTATTTGTAAGTAGTAATATAAATTACTACAAAAAAATATTTAATTACGTGATTATTTAGAAAAATCATACATTCAGAAACAATGCAATTAACCTTACTTTTTTATAATTTTCATTGACACACCCATTCCAAAATATGCTATGAATTTACTTTTCCTCTCAAATCTAAACCTATTTATTCCTGTCTTCATTTAAAACAAATTGGCATTCATGGGAACTGCAGATAGCACTGAAAACTTATAACTCAGAATTTGACTTTGGTAACTACGCGGGTAAAACCGGAATGCCTGGCCATGAGCATGGCCATCAAGAAAAGCGTCAGCCAATGGAAAATGCTGACGCATTTCAGGATGGCCAATGACCATGGTCCCGAGTTTACCCGAAGATTTCTTATCATTTCCGAGCGTGAAGCTAAAATTCATTTCACAGCCCACGAACAAGAAGCCAAAAGAAGTTTTCACTAAAAAATGTTATAATGTATTTTTAAACAAAAAAAGTATGCCTAAAAATACCCCTAAACATCCTATCGGCAGTTCCTATGACTGCTAGTGCTTTTTTCGTTGTGATTACTTTTTTAAATGGGGAAATACTCGTAAACTGGTTATAACAAGAATGTCGTCTTTTCGTCGGCTCATGGAGAATGTATAAAAGAGTTTCAACTGTTTCAATGCAAAAATAATCGACCAAAGGCTCGAAATACAGGTGGCCATTTTAGCGTCAGGACAATGGGATAAAAAAAATAAAACTTGAAATAATTATTATCAGAAAACGTGTAGATAAAAAATAAATATAATTAAAATAGTTCTAAATTCTGAAAGAAGTGTGGCACTACTGTTTATTTTTTTTGTGAAATTTCTCTAACAAATAAAACAATGGCGCCACCTTTGGTGAAATTGAGAACTGACTTTGACAGGTCTTTTTGTATCTTGAAAACGCCCCATTAATGCTCCAACATACATTCTCCATGATCACAATTCACAATGTCATTCCTTTTTTTTATTTGAGTTTGACTCTATAATTAGACCCATTTGGCAAAGTGTGGCCTGTTGACACGTTCCGATTTTCTTTATTAAACTTTGGTTTTGGATAGGGCTGTGGGAAATTTTCAGAGTTATATTTTTTATGAGTGATATAATTATGGATATGGGTAAAATTCAGTAAAAATGTTTCAAATTGTTTACACTAAAGTAAGTTTGCAAAAATGATACATTTTTAATGCTACTGTTGCCATCACTGCGAACTATTTATTACAAGTAATTTGATAAATGGATAGCACTAGGTAAGTATAACTTTTCACTATTTACTACTACTTGAAATAAGAAGAAAAAATCATAATCCATGACAAACGAACAAAAGTTAGGTACTTATTGATTATTTTATTTAAAACTTGTTTACTTAGTCTACCTTCGGAAGTTGTCATATTACAACACACTATGGTTGATTCGGATCAGAATACGGCATTTGAGTTACCATGGTAACCGTTGTAAGGTCAACAAATATTTTTCAAAGTCATTTCAATTTTTCAGAAGCTTAACGCTAAGTAAATGCTAAAAATTATGATAAAATGTGTTGCGTTTACTGTTGAATAATTTTGAATTAACAGAGTGTTATAAAATATGGTTTGTAATTTATATAAAAGCAAATATTAGAATGATGGATGAAATAGGTGTTTTGTAGTTTTATCGAAATCTTATTTTGTCGAATTTTTTAGGGGTTACTAAGTATTTTGAAGAAGCTGCGTTCAGGGCAGGATAGAGAACTGCGCTTGCTGCTGCTAGGTCTAGATAATGCTGGTAAAACGACTATGTTGAAACAATTAGCATCAGAAGACGTGAATCATGTTACACCAACGGCTGGTTTCAATATTAAATCTGTGATGTCGAACGGATTTAAGTTAAATGTGTGGGACATCGGTGGACAGAGAAAAATAAGGCCATACTGGAGAAATTATTTTGAAAATACTGATATCTTGGTGAGGAATTTAATCTAATGATGTACCTCGGTATTGTCTTTGCTTTGACAATACTCCTATCTATATTCTATTCTTTCCTTCATCATTATTATAATCAGCCCAGGTTCGTCCACTGCTGGACATAGCCTCTCCAATAACATGCCACTCAGTCCAATCCTCGGCTCATTCCTTACAGTACAGCAATAAATGTTTATTTAAGCAATTGCTTTTACATTTAGTTCATTTTCATATTTGTATTGGCCACAAAATGTGGTTCTAAAATATATAGTAACTATTAACTCTGTCACCATTTACGGTCATTGTAAAAGTTCATATGAAAAAGATTTTTCCATGCAAGTGAGACCAGAAGAAATGGAGGAATATAGGGTAGACCTGTGCCATTATTTTATAACTAGCAGCACATTCCGGCTTAACCGGTGGCACGTCTATGGCATATATCACTCGGGGATTGCATACAAAGAAATAGCAACCAACATTGAAGGAATTTATGAAATTGGTTCAGTATATATCTTGAGTGCATTCAAACAGTTGGTTGGTAGTGGTAGGACTCTTGGCAGAGTCCGCCTGGGGAAGAACCACACCTTTGCCAGTTATTCTACCGCCAAGCAGTAATGTGCAAACATTACTGTGTTCCGATTTGAAGGGCAATGTTTCCAGAGAAATTACAGGGCTTAGAGATATAATCTTAGATCTCTGGGTAACGAGCGCAGTGCAGTGCTAGGTAATGATTTGGACTCTTCATGTTCCAATAGCTGCGTGTCACTGTGCTGTTATGTGTCAGGGATGTTGCTTACCATCAGGCACATGTCCTAATCGTCTGGTCACTCTTTATTTAAAAAAAAAAAAACTAAACTCTTCAGGTTTATAATATTACATTTCATAAAATGGTATGATTAGAATATTTAAGTTCTCGTGGTATGCCTACCTCACAGGTATTTAAACCTGAAGAGTATATAACACTGTCTAGTGCTGCGCTGCATTTTCTTTGCTTTGTAATACCTCTAGAAACAATCCTTCAGACAGAAACAGTAAGGGCTTGCTCAAAGGTACGTGCTGCCTGGGTAGGCGGTAATCGTAAACGATGGACGATGTGGTCTACGATGGAGCGTGTATACCTAGAAGAAACCGTTTCAATATTTTTTGGGATTAAAATGATACTCAATAGATTATAATTTCCAGATCTATGTGGTAGACTGCTCTGATCACCAGCGCTTGGAGGAGACCAGCTTGGAGTTAGCTGAGCTGCTGCAGGATGAGAAGTTGAGGGGTGTACCGTTGCTGGCATATGCTAACAAGCAGGATTTAGCTACAGGTAAACACCTATAGCAAAGGCTGGAGGCGGCCTATGTGTCAGCAGGATACGCTGTTTGTATGGTTAACTGATGTGATATATTGGACACAGACAACACCATGTGATCCCAAACTAAGCAAAGCTTGTACTATGGAAACCAGATAGGTGACATAATATACTTATATATTTTTAAATACATACTTGTTATACATAGAAAATACCTAGACACAGTACAAATATTTGAATTCATCACGCAAACTTTTGCACTGGGTGGGGATCGAACCCACAACCCACGGCTTCGCAGGCAGACTTACTACCAACTAAGCCAGGTTAAAAGTTTCAATTATGTTTAAAAATTTTAAATTGTAATCAGCAACAAAGGCTTTTAAGATAAGATAATTCTTTATTGCATAACAAGGGTACATAATATAGATGTCGGTACAGTAATCTTAGGTCGCCTTGTACTTGTATTTTGTACAACACAGGTGCACATATTTTGTTTGTATAACATGTAGCAAAATATGAAATGTCTCTACACCAAACTGTGTTGGAAACTGGTGAATGTTGCTTACCATCAAGTACATGGCTTGCTCGTCTTGGCACTATATACCTATAAAAAATCCTATCCTAGGTCCCTATGTAGGATGCTGGACAGCTCTAAACGTTCGACGCCTTAGGCCCTCCACGAAGGAGTGAGAGTTTTGTCTTATCTCTCCTCACACGACCTCTCACTGTCGAACATCTTGGCTAAGATAGTTTGCATTGAGAGGTCCTTCACAACCCTAGCTAGCTGGCTAGCTAGGCAGGAGAACCGCAGTTCTGCTTATATAATGTAATATGATATAATATCAATATTATTATTAGGGGCATATTTTTATTATTTAGTTGCGCCGCCTACGTCGCACAACCTCGACCTTGTACTGTCAGCGCTGACCTAAAGTTTGGTGACCAGTGAAGGGCATCTAGCATAAGCAGCCCACAAAATGTTCCCACTGCTGGGACTTGGACCTTCTCTCGCAAGGAGGGAGTCAAGGCCATAATCCACCACGTTGACCCAGTCCATGACCTCGAATAAAATAGTGGTGCGTGCGGGATTAAATCCGGGGTCTCCATATTGACAGTTGCCGTTCTCCCGACTAGACCAGCCGTAACTTCAAGAGGCCACCAATAATAAAGCTTTTAACTGGTTTTAATACTGATATCATTTTAATTTTCAGCTTTGCCAGCAAGTGAGGTGGCTCAGCATTTGGGTCTGCATCTGATCAGGGACAGGACTTGGCAGATCCAAGGCTGTGTCGCAACTGAAGGGACCGGAGTTAAGGTAAGCCGCTGCTAATGAGACGATTTTCTTAGCATTCCATGGATTCACCGTGCGGGTGCCGGGTCCTTCGTGTGGCAGAGAGAGAAAACCCGAGTAGTTCCCGAGACTTGTGACCCCTTTCTGACGTACATCAACACTCACCTTCACTACTCGTCTTTCTCTCCCTGCCCAGCCAAATCTGATATGAGCCTACTAGTGCAGCTTTAGATACTCGTTCTAATATAGAACTTACTGCACTTCTGGATAAGCCAAGGTCTTTCAGCAGGTTATAGATAAATTTTGCTGGTATACCTCTCGCTCCCACTTCTACAGCGTATAAACTAACTACATAGCCGTTTTTTGTTAATTACGTATGTAAACGTATCTTTTTAACCGTATTCAAAAAAGGAGGAGCTTCTTAATTAAATTGTGTGTTTCTTGAAGTGAAAACATCTTTTAGTGCGCCATAAACAGATTTTTTTGTAGGCTGTGTGAATGAAGGAAAGACACAGGCGTGATTGTTCTCCGCTAAAAGGAGTCCGTTCCAACTGGCTCCTACTTTTCGAGGCGTATCCGAGCCGGTTACTGACCATCTCGATGTTTTGGGCGTTTCTTTGTCATCGACGCTGAACTTTGGCACGTATATTGAGTCTAAGGCTAAATTAGTCGCCAAAAAACTAGGTGTCCTCTCAAAGGTGCGAAGATACTTCAATTCTGAACAGTTGCTCACGTTATATCAAGCACAGGTTCGCTCCTGTATGGAGTACTGTTCGCACCTTTGGGATGGATTGGCAAAGTATCAGCTGGGGACTCTGGAATCGATTGAGAGATGTGCCAAAAGACTCATAGACAATGACACTCTTGTGCATAAAAGACTGCAAAGTCTTGATCATCGCCGCAAAATCGCTAGCTTATCGGTTTTTTTATCGGATACACTTCGGAGAGTGTGCAACTGATCTGTATGATCTAATACCACCTTGCCCTTTCTTCTATCGTACTTCTCGTTCCACAAAAGGGCGACATCGTTTCATGGTTGATGTTCCAAAAACGCGAACGAAGAGATTTGACTCCACGTTTGTGATAAGAACGTCTAGGCTGTGGAATGCGTTGCCTGAGCGGGTTTTCCCCAATGGTTGCAATCTTGGTGTCTTCAAATCGAGAGTGAATCGGTTTCTTCTAGGTAAGCACGCTCCGTCGTAGATCTCATCATCGCTTAACATCAGGCGAGATGGTGATTAAGTGCGAAACTATTATAGTAAAAAAAATGAAGACTGACATTTGTAAGTGAATGGTTCGTTTGGGTAAACTCGGGACCGCCGAGTGTGCATGAGCGAGAAAGATAATTTCTGCTGTATGTCTGCTGTCACTGCCGTTTGATTAAATTTATGTATACCTTTAATCATTTTTAATAATTAAAATTATTAATTACTTATTCTTATTCTAGTTTTCACTGTTGTTTTGTCTTAAGCACACTCATTTTGTAGGGTTCCGTATCCAAAGAGTAAAAACGGGAGCTTATTACTGAGACTTCGCTGTCCGTTCGTCCGTCTGTCGCCAGGCTGTCTCAAGAACGGTGATAGCTAGACAGTTGAAATTTTCATACATGTTGTATTTCTATTGCCGCTATAACAACAAGTACTAAAAATTAAATAAGTATTTATTTTCTCATACAACAAACTTGATTTTTTTTGCCGTTTCTTGCTTGATACTAATAATGGTGACAGGTAGACGCTTTAACTATTCACAGAATATTTAGTTGCCATACAATAAAAGAGGTTATCGCATTTTATTTGCTAATGGTACGGAATCCTTCGTGCGCGAGTCCCACTCGAACTTGGCCGGTTTTTATAATTTTTATATATTTGCTAACCGAAAGATGTTAACCGCTTATTGTGAATCAATTTTGATGTTTTTTTTTGGTAGGTAACACTACATAGGTCTCATATACATTTTATCAAAAGCGGTATGGCAATGGCACAATGGACGTTTTTTCATTTCATTCAAGTCTTAGATACTAGCGACCCGCCTCGGCTTCGCACGGGTGCTAAACTGATACTAAATATAAGTACCCACTAATAAAATTCCGGTCCGAGGGCAAGACGTTTCGTTTTACGTTGTCACATAAGTCACAGTTTTTTGTGATAGATACTTTTTTGGCGCGACGGACGCACGCAATGCGTTGATTGATGGAACGAAACGTGCTTCACACCAAAGATGGCGACAGCCGTTTGTTTGTCAGTGCCATCAGAATTTAAGGAAATTCTCCATAATCCTAATTTTGTAGACATATTTATGTTGTCGACTCAAAATCAATATTTTTTATGTTTTGTTATTCGTATAAGGTTTCGATCAAGTCTACCGTACCCCTTGACGAAATTATTATTATAGATTTGTATTTTTCAGGAAGGGATGGAGTGGGTGTGCAAGAACATTCCAGTAAAGAAATAATCTTTGAAATATTTTAGATCACTCTTATTACTATGGAAAGAACTATATAAAACGAAAGAAAATAGGTGGAGATTGTTATAATTTACTAGGTGGATTTTGTTTAAACATAGTTTCCTTGGCTTGAGTTTCATAGTTCAAGAACCACTCTGGGTCCCGGAGGTCCTGTCAGATGCTAAAGATGTTAAAAGAAGAAGAAAGAAGCGGCCAAGGAAGTTGTCACCTCCAATGCATAATTACCCAAGTCACCCTACACTTAGGTCCGCAACTTTTCACAATTTTGGCCCACCAGTATAGAAATTCTAGTCCGAGAGCTGGCACCAATTTTTCTGTAGGTATTTAGGGTAAGCGGAAAACTTGTCACTTAGTTCTCCTATTATATCCCTACATGGAGGTGCCGACCTGGCTGAGGAGTAGCAGGACAAAATTAGTCAATCAATAATTTATTGCATAACACAAAGCTGACAAATTACAAGCAAGTAAGCTAAGCATTTATCCTGTAAGGGCATGACAATATTATACAACTATACACTTGTTATCTTATCATAACTAAAAGTACACAATTTATATAATTGCATAAATACTTTTTTTTCTAATATTAATGCCGTAAATCTCACAAAAAGGACTGTGTTGGGGTATAATAGAAGATCTGTAATAAGTTTTCAGCATACCTCAAATACCTACCGAAAATTTGGTGTCAGCTCTTGGTATATTGACTCTGTCCACCTTTTTTCTTTGTTTAAGATAATATTTCAACTATATCTAAAGATTAACGTTATGTGTAGTTTATAGAATAAAACAGGTGTACGTGGAAAGTGTTTCAAGCTCACAATGCGAATACAATCATCTGTATGGAAAACACAAATTATAGACAATTAAATTATACAAACCTTAAATTCATATTGAAATTGTTACACAAAAGTTAATCTCGATTTAAACATATACTACGTATAGACTTAGAACATACGCTTTACACCGAAAGTACGGGTCTGATCGCTCTTGTCTTGTCCCGCTTGTGGAAGTGTCATACTTTTGTCGCCGCACATCACTATGTCGCCATAGCTAACATACACCTCATCTGCTTACGATTGGTACAAAGGAGCCGTACGGAAAAACCTGATCTATTTACTTATTCTCTATCTAAGGCCTCTACGTTGCGGGTAGCGTAGATATAAACCATAGATGTGCCCTGAGCACCTTGAAATTAATAATAAACTGTGTATAAAGCGTAAATGGGTTACACACATCCAATCTACTTGACCCCTAGAATCGCTAGCGGCGAGGTATGCTGTGTGTCTACTTATTTTGGTTGTTGACAACGAATACTGATAGTTGAATACGTCCGGCGTTCGCCGCTTCCTACAACCGACTAGAACAGAAAGAGTGAGCTCACTCTTCAAAGATGACATAATTCCGTGCGCCTGAAGTTTGGGGTTGGGTTTGGGACATCCAATCGTTTGTATCGATGGTTTAACGTAACAAAACTTATGCAAATACCAACTAGAATTAATTCAGAATAGGTACATGGTTTAAAACTAAAATCAACCCAGTTCACTGTCCTCTTTTGACTAGGTACAGTTGTGACGACTCAACTGTTGATGAATTAATATCGAGCTGGTATAAATAAGAGTTCTATACACCTTTCCACGTAAAACTGTTTAGTATATTATAATCCGTCCAACTCCCTTAGCATTAAAAATCTAAAATAGTAATTATAGCAAAGCGCGCTGCTAAGGGGGTATTTTTTTTATTTAGAATTAGCCTGTTCACACTTTGTTCGTGTCGAATATCGTCATAACTTTGAGTAAGTAGGTATTTATATTAATAGGAGAGAATTGAAGCTTTTAAATGGCCTAAGATTTACTTGTATTGGCACTGTTTTGGCTGTTTCAAAGATTACTTAATGTATAAAAGCGACTGGTAACATCGGCTTTTTTTTAAGTGAAAAAGACAGAAATATTTTAATTAAGCCCTTTCAGAATGACAGACGAATGCAAAGTCTGTCAAAAAATTTTTTCACAGGTGGCAATAATATTGAATTTTGTTACAGTTGATGTTGGGTTGGCATATTTATGTCAATTTGGATGTAATTTTCATCTGACACTAATTTATGGCATTCAAAAAACGCTTCATTGCATTCTACATAATGTATGTATGTTAATAGAATATAATAATTATGTATTATCTGGATATTCATTTTAGTTTAGTTAATTAATGAATATAATTCAACTTATAATTAAAAAATAACCGAAAGTATACCGTTAATTTAAGTAATGTATGGTGAAGTAATAAAAACTGTTTTTTTTAGTCTAGTCATTGTTCACGCTTACTTTTAGGTTCCTGTGAATGTTTTACAGATATTTTTTATTGATCTGTTTATAAATTGGAAGAGATTTAAGAAGTAAATATTAAATTAAACTCATCAGGCCTTATCATTCAGTTCGTAAAGATTCTGCCTTCAAAGCCTTGGATTATGAAATCGACTCCCACGAAGGTCAAATATTTAGTGTCCTGAATTCGAATGTTTGTGTACATAGTATCGCTTGAAAAACGCGCTACCGCTGCGTAGGAGTCGTCGGAGTGCTTGAGTAGCAGGAGAGCGCGCGATTTTTTAAAAAAATCCTGCGATTCTATGTATTAAAACAATGTCTATAAGGCTTTAAATCGCATTACAATGTAACGCTGCTCCTTTGGTGTGATTTGAGCCTACGCTATTTTTGCAATGAATACGGTGTTAAAGATTTTCAAGGGTAATTTCTTTATTACCGGGTAAACTTGCATTTTTATTTATTAATATCTTGTTTTAAGTATATAGGTACCAAAAAAACAATGTTATAGTATTTAAATTACTTATCACCTTCCAAGTTTATTATAAATGAAATATATTTAAGTACTGAATATAAATAAAAATTCCAAAAATATTTTTTGATTTTTTAATTTCACACAGTCACAGTATCTTAGGACGGAATATTTACAGCCAAAATAAACTAATATTTTAACATAATGTTAATTATTTAAGCTAATAATACGCTTAAAGGTAAAAAACAAGTTAGAAGATTCTAACGGAAAAAAGAATCCTAAAAAGTTGAAAATAAAAACGAGAAATAAAGATATGATTTTGCACAGAAGCACATATAAAATCGATAACACATACGAACTTGGCAAGCCAAGTTCAAACGTGAACCAATCTGTATTAAAACAGTATATTTTTACTTTGAAAAAGTAGCCAATGAGAGAATGAGATAACTATAGATCAGGAGAATTAACTGATATAAAATTAGATCATGTTTCAATCTTAATAAAAAATATACATTTTATGAAAATAAAACAAATATCATTATCGACGTGGGTAAAAAAATAAGCTTAAATAAATAATTTACAATAAATTTATAAATTTTGAATTTATTTATTCATTAAATTTAGAGTGTATCAATATAATAAATAATACACGTTAATATAATTTAGATAATGAATGCAAAAGTATAAAACATAAATGTATTAAATTTTAACATGCATTTCTTCAAATCACAAAATTATACACGTGTGTGACGAATTTTGCGAAGGCCTCCTATTACGCAAGCGCAGACACGTGTGAGCATAATCTGCACACAGACATGACAAAAAGGAGACTTAAGATTGAAAGATTAATATAGGAAACACTGTAAATAATCCTAAAATCTGAACCTATTATATCTCATTCTCTCGTAGGATAAATCCAAGTTATGCACATGTTTGTCTCTTTTACTTGTCGCTTTTTCGTTTCATTGAATTTTCAAAACGCAATAACGCTAAAAAATAGTCCCACTTCAAAAAAAAAAATCGAAACTTAGTATACATAAATAACATAGGAGTTCTACAATCTTTGATAAATAACAGAAAAAAATAACTTCATCAAATTTCTAAAATAATTAGGTTACCTAAACTTCATAAAACTTGAATAATAGGTAACCTGAAATAAACTTCATACTATATAGATTTAACGATTTTTATATCTGCTTACCTACATAGCTTATGTCTGACCTTGGCTTCACAGGTTGGCTTATCAAATAATACAAGGAATAGAATAGACCTTTTCATTCAGACATATGACAAAAAAATAAGTAGTTTAAAAATAGACCAACGGTTTCGCGCTCAAACAAAAGAAGTTTGAAAAAAAAACTAGTTTTATATTTCTCTGTTGCACAGTCTAACGAATAAATAAATCAATTGCCAGCTTCAATTGTTTCTAGTAATAAAATATTACAGAAATATCGTTCACGTCAATAACTTTATAGCACCAACATGTCCAGCAAAAACTAAGAATTTAAATCTTAAATAAATCCGTAATAATAATACTTTTATCAAAATATAATTATGCACGATGTCCGTATTAAATTTAATTCATAAGGACTGACTCAATTTACCACGGACTCAGTATTATTTTAATAAATAAGCCATTACAGCTAGCTCGATTCACTATAACATTAATATTTTTTTGATAATAGACATTACTGTATCACGGTATTAATAAACTTCATGGAATAATATAAATACTAAGTACCTACTTATTGTAATCATTTTAGATTGTGGACGAAACCTTTTTTGTAACGATTCCCTTCTCAATTTCTTTATGTAAAACCATAAAAAATGATGTGATAATACCTCTTTGGATAATACTACATAGAATGGTAACAAAGGAAAAATAACTGGCCACAAACAAAAGTTAAAAAAAGAGGAAATCGAAAAGAAAAACTAAACTGGCGCGCAACTGGCCACAAAGAAACTAATAACCGCGGGAGATACCAAAAAGGTTTCATCTCAAATAATTTATTTAATAAAGAGTTTTACAGCTCGCTATGGTAGACCTCGGTCGTTACTTTGAGCTCATGCTCATGGAAGGACGAGCAGTCTGCAGGGTACGCCGCCTGGAATTAAAGTAGACGTTTAATTATGGGGTTTATGGTAAGCCAGATGGATGGGAGTTTTAACAATCCGGTTTATTAAAAGGAAAAACAAAAACTGTCTAAAAGACTTTGTTAGCGACGTAAATATAAACGGTAGATTCATTTCTTTTGTCAACCAATAAAAGAATGTTTGTTTTTTCATTTAGTAGGTAGGTACACAATATAGAATTACATTTTGACTGACTTTACGTAGGTACAAATATTTCGGTCGTAAACTGTTTACTTATTACTACTACTTAATGGTGGCTCAGTGGTCGAGACTACCTATTCACGTGTGCTATAGTGAGCGATACCGGATCAAAGTTTCAGCCGTTTTCGCGTGAGCCTTCTACAGAGAGCAAACCGGATGCGATTGAAACTTAAACAGTTTAACTACTAAGAATTGAGTTTCGACTGAATATTCAAAACCTGTTTATTTTTGTCTATAATATGTTTTCGATAATCTCCGATAGTTGTACCAACACGATTTTATTTTTGTTTAAAATGTTGGAAAAGGGCAAAAGTCATACTAATATTCTGAAGTTGAAAGTTTTTGAGTTTGTAGTGTGGAGGTGTCTGTTAAAGTTGCACAAATTTGAATGATATTAAATACGTAGTGAGTGATATCTAGATTAATACATACTTAAACTACCTACTTTATCCTATTAAAGTAGTTTTTGTTAAGCTGCGTGTCACACTACTTACAAGGTGCATCTAGAACGAAATCCTTGAAAATATATATTTAATCAGTAAAGTTACATATTAATAGAGAGTTTATTACTACTTAATGATGAAATATTTGCTCGGCAAATACAACCCCGTCTGCGTTACTAGGTCAGTAGGTGAAGGGTTGGCGGCTGTACCGCTTATATAGCTTGTGAGTGTTATAAGTTACGACACCATGTACTTAATATCGTTACAATAATGTATTGCAATATAATTTAAGTTTATTAGTATAATCTTTAGGTTAGAGATTAGTTTTAAGGGGGGAAATTGACTGACGAATTGAACTTCATTAGGCTTTTTTTTAACTTTCTTAAATAGGTTTTTTTTTTTTTTTTTTTTAATATAGAGTGACGAGACGATCAGGTCATGTGAGTGATGGTAAGCAACATGCCTGACACATAACAGCACAGTGACAAGCAGCTATTGGAACATGAAGAGTCCAAATCATTACCTAGCACTGCACTGCGCTCGTCACCCAGAGATCTTATATCTCTAAGCCCTGTAATTTCTCTGGAAACATTGCCCTTCAAACCGGAACACAGTAATGTTTGCACATTACTGCTTGGCGGTAGAATAACTGGCAAAGGTGTGGTACTTCCCCAGGCGGACTCTGCCAAGAGTCCTACCACTACTAACATACATATGTATTAATACGTGAAGCAAACATGTTGTAGGTACGCCTTTTTTACGAAAAATTGCGCAGGCGGTGAAGAAATGTCCTGCTACACTGAGTTCAAATGTAAGTACATACCTACCTACGGTACCTACTTTTATTTATACTTAGTGAAAAGCTGTTGATTTTGTATTAATTTCTTTTAATGGCTGGTGTAGTGTGACGAGACGAACAGGACATGTGCCTAATGGTAAGCAACAAAAGTCTGCAGCACAGAGTGTTACACGCAGCTATTGGAACATGAAGTCTAAATCATTGCTTAGCACTGCACTTCGCTCGTCTCCAAGATTTGTAAGATGTTTTATCTCTATGCCATATAATTTCACTGGAAAAATGGTATCCATTGTTCAACAACATTAATAATAAGTATTTTTGTGTTATGGGTAAGTAATAGCAACCCGAAATAAATTGATTTTAATTTAATTTAATTAAACCGGAACCAGGCGCGGTCCCAGCCTCGAATTTTGGAGGGGGTCACCAGTACGCAGCCTCAGGTTTTGGGGGTTCACAAGTAGAAATACAATAAATCTAGCAAAAACTACTGTACTAGTAGACCCCAAGATTTTACCCGCGTAGTTCCCGTTCTAGTTGTTTTCCCGCATTAAAAAATAGTCTATGTACTATTAGATATTTTTAATTTTCTTAGATTTTTTGTTTAACTTATACGATTTGGGGGGGTCATGTCCCTGTGACCCCCCTTCGGACCGCACATGACCGGAACACAGTGATATTTTACATGACTGCATGGCGGTATATACAGACATATCCGTGATACAGACAGTCCAGCTTTATTGACACCTACCTATATGTAACCATAAAATTGTAATTTATAGATGAGTTAGAAATAACCACGTTAGTTTTCATACTAAAATTGCAATTAAGTATACGGTGACATAACATATAGTTGGATGATAACAATGGTTATTATTTATTTAATAGGGTCTTATAACATAAGGAACTTATATAAATATATAGGAGGGCTATACCTACCTACGAAATTTAATCGTTGTGAACAGCTGACTGATTAATATTATATTTAAGTACCTAAATATTAGGTAGATGATAAAAATAGCAATTTATTTACCTAATACGTGCATGTTATGATGCCGAATAAATACACGAAGTTACTTCTTTGTGTGAGCAGCTGACACATAAATATGCTGTAAGAATACCTACATCGGGTCCTACTGTTACCTACTACTGTGGTTATCTAATACTAGTGGCTCGTTCCGGCTTCGCTCGGATATCTTAAATTATACCTGTATAAATTACGCTCCATATTGTTTGTCCTCGATTTTATTTGCATACAATGGATATGATGACGCAATCTTAAAAGATAGACATCTGCTATCATGGACTTCAACGCACGTCAGCGCACGCAATGAAAGCTCTCAAAAGCGTAAAAAATATTTTTTCCTGTTTTTCGTTACTTTCTTCATAATCATAATCATTTATTTCATAAAGCCAATTTACATGTCAGGGTAATAATTGCAAGCATACACAAATTATAAAACAAAATTCGTTATAATAATGCACAATATAGTGGTAAATATTAATCCTTCATGCTCCGTTCCTATTTTTAGTAGCGTAATATTTATTGCCTATATTCTTTCTCGATAAACGGACTACCTATCCAATAAAAAAACTATCTTTCAATTCGAACCATCAGTTCCTGATATTATAGTCCAAACAAACTCTCCAGCTTTATAATATTACTATAGATGAAATAACTGTGCTCTATACTATGATTACTAATATAAGATTGAACACCTGTGCTAAGTATCAAGGGTGACGTTCTACACTTCTGTGTTCGGTTCATGAGACTACCTAAAATGTTGAGCAAAGTAAGACCTAGAAACAATAGGAGTGACGACATCCTGCAATAGGGATGTTGACACTAATCACACATTAACGTTTAATGTTAATTTTATGATAGTTTGCGTTAATAGAATATCGAAAATCACATTATTATAATGTAATATTACGTAGTAAATTTATAAATTTTAAATGCTATATTTTTAATCTGTTGTCACGTGACTTGAAACACCAATATGAATTATTACGTCACTAGTCGCAAAAGAAACTGTTGAAACTGATTAAACGGTTTACTTTTCTGAATTTTTATTATAATTTGCGATCTTAGAGACGACGATTTTGATTGTTTGTATTCAAGTAATGATAAGAAAACACATACACTGGACATACAGTCATGAATCGCGACCAATGTTTTGCGACTAGTGACGTGATGTCAGCCGTTACTGTTTTAGCGGCAAAATTCAAAATTTGTCTAATATTGTATATTTACTCATCAAAAATACTAACATTTTGAAATAAAATGTTATTTTTTATGGCTAACAAGGGTTAATCTTCAAAATAAAAACAGTTCTGATTTTTTTTTAACATCCGTATTATATTAAATTATTTAATATAATTTATTTACATAGAATAAAATATGTACCAATTTTAATTTTGATATTTTTTAGTTTAACTTACTTTATGATCATTCAAAGCTAGATGGGCAAGTCCATTTTAAAAGTACGAAATTATTAGAAAATGTACTTACCGTTGGATAACCCGTTCAATTTAATGTTACTTTTGTTATGAAATCAGTTTCCTAAACGCAATATTTACCTAATATAGCTACCATACAAACTTTACGCGCGACGCATAGAAAATACGACAGTGTGACGTCACGCTCCTGTAGTGATTTGTATGAAGCGTTTTAGGAGAGTTCAAAATTGTGTTTTAAAATCGTGATATAACGAGAAGTTTTTAAGATTACAAAGTAATTCTTTCACCTATGGATCAGTATTGAGTAGCCTTTTGATGGCACTTTAAATCAAAAATGAGTCGTCATGCCTATTAGACAACTAAAGTCAAGCTACACACTTAGCAAGCTTGAGCACGCAATTTATGTATCGTCTAGTCGGGGGAACGACTGTAGATCTGGAGCCTGGATCAAATCCCACTGTCTTTACGAAGGCATATGCATAATAGGGTCTTACAAAAAACGGTAAACGAAAACAACTGGTGAGGTAACCGGCATGCTCCAATAATATTTCGAGGTCATACGTTCTGCATCAACCCGCACTGGGACAGCGTGGTGGAGTATGACCTTGTCCTCTCCTTACGAGAAAAGCTCCTAGCAGTGGGAACATTGAGTGAGATGCTTATCCTTATGCTATGAAGTAAAACTAGCAACCGCAAATGCCATGGATAGGTAATTATTGTTGCTATCTAGATAAATTAGTACGTGATGCTGTCAAGGTGCGTGCAACCTTGTAAAGAGGCTCTTTACAAGGTTGTACAACCTTGTGAGAAAAGGTCCCGAAGTTCAGTGATGGAAACACAAAGGTGGCTGTTGACGGTATGCTTACCTCGCAATTAACGTCATTCTGAATAGCGTTGTACAGGTCCCAGAAAGGTCGTCCGTTCTGGAAGCTAAGAGCCGCCGACGCAACGAAGCTGCTCAGCTTCGTCAGACCAGCCTTGAAACCGGCGATACCTGGGGAACATAAAAACCACGTTCAGAAAATGGCAGTCATAGAAACTGGTGATAGAAGTGAAACCTTATAACACAGAATTTGATAGCTTACTTTGGAAACTACGTGGGTGAAACTGGAGGGCGTGGTCATGAGCATGGCTATCTAGAAATGCTGACGCATTTTTAGATGGCCAATGGGAAATGTTGACGCATTTCTAGATGGCCAATCGCCGTAGTCCCGAGTTTACCCGAAGATTTCACACTTACGTAATTCATAACAAGGTAAATAATCTGTCTACTCATCCTAAAAGATTCAGAAGCATGGTAGATCAAGCTGATTGTGATGAAAAAGCTTTTCTAGAGTTCTGACTCTAGAAAAGCTTTTATGCAGTCTGGTTCTGACTCAGATGCAGAGAGTAGATATTATTCTCAACACAGCGCGCTTGGCCACAAGGTTCTTTACTCTGCAGCCCTAAACTTTTACCTTTTCTTCTGTTGTAGCTAGTTGGCGATAGGGAATTAAGTTTATAAAGTGTTTTCATTGCAAAAGGTTTAATTATGAAAAATCAAACAAATATTGGTGGTGGATATATTGGTGGACATTTCACACACAGCACCACCTGATCCCAAACCAAGCAAAGCTTGTACTATGGAAGCCAGATAGCTGATGTAATACTTATATGTTTTTAAATACATACTTATTATACATTGACAACACCCAGGCACAGTACAAATATTTGAATTCATCACACAAACATTTGCACTGGGTGGGGATCGAACCCATGACCCACGGCTTCGCAGGCAGACTTACTGCCAACTAAACCACCAGGCCAGCCAATCCTAAAAACCTAGGTATTATAAATTCGAAAGTTTGGTTGCATGTTGTCAAACCGCAACACTGTTGTTTTCACATTACAGTTTGGTGGTAGAATAACTGGCAAAGGACTGGGTTTTCCCCAATTGGACTTTACAAAGAGACCTACCACTACAAATTACACTAAACGGGTAAAACCCCGAGGCACTGCTAGTCACTAATAGTAGTATTAAATGAAGTAAAAGTAGGAACCGCAAATAACATGGGCAGGCGCGGTCCCAGCCTCGAATTTAGGAGGGGGGTCACCAGTACGCAGCCTCAGGTTTTGGGGAGTCACAAGTAGAAATACAATAAATCGAGCAAAAAATACTTTACTAGTAGTGCCTCAAGATTTTACCCGCGTAGTTCCCGTTCTAGTTGTATTCCCGCGTTAAAAAATAGTCTATGTACCTACTATTAGATATTTTTAAGTTTCTTGGATTTTTTGTTTAACGTATACAATTTTGGGGGGGAGTCATATCTCCTGTGACCCCCCCTCTCCCCCTCGGACCGCGCATGAACATGGGTAGGTAACAATTATTGTTATCTAGATAAGCTAGAACATGGTGCTGTCAAGGTGACTGTATTATAACAATAACAATAAGTTTTCAGTAAACAAGATTTAGTCACGCCATCTGATAAATATCGTACGTTTAAAATTAAAGCGTAAAACTAAAAAAAAAATACGAAGCTTGTTTAAAATGTACAATACAAAAACCATGGACGAATAAAAAAAGTCGAACGTAGTCTCGCTAAAACAAAAACTGTGTCCATCGAGTCGACCACATAATACGCACGTGTAAGCTGTAGCATACAGGCTGACCCGCACACATCAGTGGGTCATTACACGCGCTGCTTGTGTATATGTGCGTGTCAGCCTATCAGTGACAACCTGACAACGCACATGTGCACATGTGGCCGCTTATGAACTAGCGCCACAAATGGCGGCCTTATTGCTGAGAGCAATCTTTTCCAGGCAACCAACCAATTTACAAAGAACACTTCGTTTCTTTTTAACCCCCGACCAAAAAAAGGGGTGTTATAAGTTTGACGTCGATGTCTGTCTGTGTGTGTGTCTGTCTGTGGCATCGTAGAGCTCAAACAGATAGGCCGATTTCGATGTGGTTTATTTTATTTGAAGGTTAATATCCGTGCGGGTGTTTTTAGCTAGGTTTGGTTAATATCGATTCAAAATGGCCGCCTCCACAAAATGGCGGACAAAATATTTCTTCACAACTTACCTCAATATGGGTATCAAATGAAAGGGCTTGACTAGTAGAATACTATACAATTTAAAAAAATCAAATTCAAGATGGCCGCCACCACAAAATGGCGAATTATATTATTTTTTTCACTACTTCCTCAATATGGGTATCAAACGAAAGGGCTTGACTAGTAGAATACTTTGCACTATGACAAATTTCAAATTCAAGATGGCCGCTACCAAAAAATGGCGAAATACATTTCTTTTTTCACAACTCCCTTAATATGGGCATCAAATGAAAGGGCTTTAGATACTAGTAGAATGTTGTACAGATTACAAATCCGAGGTAGTCGGGGGTTAGTAAAAATTTTTAATTTTGTTCTTGTTGTCTAGTAATGTCATAATAAGCAAAAATAACAAAGATTGACGGTACCTAAGTGTGACGTTGTCAATTATTGCCATGTGCTAATAATATTATCTAAACGCAAAACTGTACCTACCCATATTTTTTTTAACCAAAAATCAAGGTTTTTTTGTGTAGGTTAATGGATGTGAATCATGGTAGTGTGGGAAATTTTGTATTCCTTCGTCTACGCAAGTTTCATAAAATAGGGTATATAATTTTCGCTTTGTCACTGCTCCGGCGTCATTAGTTAATTTGGAACAGATTCGAATTCTGTAGCACTCACCTTTTTTCCCCTGATCAGGGTGTCGATTCACCAGGCACATTAGGTGTTCTTGGCAATGCGGCGCGCTCACAGAGTGTTTGTACGCGCGGTACACTCTCAGCACAGGTTCTATGATCTCCAAGTTTAGGGTGTCTGTGAGTCTGTCTGCAACCTTGTTGTAGTCTGCCTTCGATGTCACTGACTGCGTTGTCTTCTCGGCCAGTTTTAAGGTTTGCTGAAATAATATTATATTTTTATTTTAAAATACATATATTTCGTGGCACGTTAGTTCACGATATACTTACTCCTAACCTAACCGATTTTAGTTTTTTTTTGTAACACATAAAAAGTGACTAGACAAGCAGGACATGTGCCTAATGGTAAGCAACATGCCTGCCACATAACAACACAGAGATACACACCTATTGGAACATGAAGAGCGCTCATCACCCAAAGATCTAAGATTATATCTCTAAGCCCTGTACTTTCTCGGGATACATTACCCTTCAAACACAGTAATGTTTGTACATTACTGCTTATTGGTAGAATAACTGGCAAAGGTGGTAAGTGGTACTTCCCCAGGCGGACTCTGCCAAGAGCCCTACCCACGGAGCTTTGTATTAGCTCCGTGGTCCTACCACTACAAAAGTAAAATTTGCACACCGTTTGCAGTTTGATCCTATTTGAAAGGCAGGATAGTTTTTTATATACCAACCACAGACTAAGTAGAGAGAATGCCAACATCGGAGCGAAGCTGGCACTGGCCGCTAATATTTTATATTTTAATCTGTGCTTGTTTACCAAGTCAACTTATATTCAGGTCCAAATTCAGATATAGGATAGGTAATAGCAAAGAGTTTACATGTACTACGTATAGAGTTGGCACAAACGCTTTACGCCGAAAGCACAGGTAGCATATTTCTTGCCTTGTCGTAAACCGCATCATCGTGGGGAAACCGAATAGTACATGGAAACATAGAGCTTATAATATTTCAACGTCATGCATTTGCACCAGATAGGACTAGTGTGGTGGATTATGGCCTGACTTTTTCCTTGCGAGAGAACTAAAACTGTCTTAGCTATGATATTGCTAAGCAATTGCAATGCTATCTCTTTTATTGCTGTCTCTATCATTTTAAGAGAAACTCTTAAAATGATAGAGACAGCAATCGCTAAAGCCATAGCCGGTTTAACTAGGCGGCAAAGGGCTGGACTCCCAGCCGTGGGAGCATTTAGGAGGCTGCTTATGCTCTACGCTGAGATCTGGCTACCCTACCCGGTTCACTGACTTTAGGGCAAATCCGTTACTGGCCAAAAATATTTATCGTGCAAATTATGAACGTAATTACCTTTTAAACAAAGATATGCAACGAGTTTTGCATGAAAACATGTCTGCAATTAAATTTATATTAAAGCAACATGAGGTCGTTATCAGTTCTGCTTCGATGGAGTCTGAATTAATTTATGTTTATCATTATTTGTTCAATTAGTTATTTTGTGTGAATACAAAATCCGTTAGGTAGTTAAGACAACTGAAGCCATACTATTGGTCCTTAAAAAAACAGGCACGGTTGTCCCCAGAGATATAACATGATTTATCTCATTACCATGTTTACTGCTCACGAAACATTGCCCTACAAACTGGAACACAGTAATTTAAAAGCAAACGCATTTATTTACAGAAACGACATGTTCATCCACAGAACCGTTGGAAAGGTTGAGTTCATGCTATCTTACGTCATCAGCAGATCTTGGTGCAGCAAGTGTGGATGGTGATCTTGAGGCAACCGCAACACAACTTGGTATGCTCGGGAGATAAGGAAATTTTATAGAGTTCAAAAGAAAGTTACTCTCAAAGAGTTTACATATACTACGTATAGAGTTAGATTTTCCGCACGGTTCTTGTGTGTCAATCGTAAGCAGATGGCATGCATACTTTCAAAGGTAACAGTGTGATGTGCCGCGAAAAAGTATGACACTTCCACAAGAGCGACAAGGCAAAAAAAGAGCTACCCGCGCTTTCGGTGTAAAGCGTTTGTGCCAACTCTATACGTAGTATTTATAAACTCTTTGGGTTTTCTTATGAAATAAATAACGGTTTAATTACTTTTGCTTACCTTCAAATACTCAATAGCTGGCTTGACATATTCCGACACATCAGTATCAATATCCATGTATTTCTTGAGAACGAAGTTTGTCAGAACTGTTATGGATTTTTCAGGGCTCTTCACGTTGAAGTGTGTACTCTTCGGTAGACCTTGACTATCCAGGAAGCTGTTGATTATGTACTGAGCAGAGACGAGGTACCTGGGAGAAAGAATCTTGATATACTTCTGTGAAGTATAAAGAAATACTACCAGTAGCAGTAGGAGAAACGCCGAAAATGTCTAGACACGGGTAGGGTTGTCGCAATTTTAAATACCTGGCACCAAAATATAATTAAAACATACGGAAGACGTCAGCCCTGAGCCGCGCTCCTGCAATACTGACATTGTAATGTACGCAATGCAGGAGCGCGCTTCCAGCGTCTCACCCCGCACGATTGCCCCCGTCTAGACGGATTCGTCGAACGACTGTATGATTTAATAGACTGTTGCAGTATCATTACCTACTTACATACGACACATATTTACAGTGGTTTTGTGACGGAGCGAGACTTCGATAATTAGGATACGACGGAGGCAAAAATATAATACCATTCTAATTAATCCGTCAGGTAGAATATAGAAAAATATACCGTGGAATTGAAAAACCTCATTTTTTGAAGTCGGTTAAAAATATGGGTAATGTATCTTTTTATCAATTTTTTAAAAATTATAACATAAAAGAGTTAAGTATTTATAATTTATTAAAGTTACTAATTATACTCAAAAACAAAAGCCCTACTTATTTTACATTAACATTGAGAAACCTCCTAATATGTTAGAGGGGGTTAAGACGGGGATTATTACTAGTGTTTTTAATATATTTTTTGCGTATTACATAATTTCATAGATTATATTACAAATCTTTTATAGATGTCAAAAGGGGTATATTATTTTTTGAAGACCATAAAATGATTTTTTTTGCTAAGATTTTTAACTGTTTTGATACTACGCAATGTGATTCTTTTTATGAACAATTCATTTTGTTTTTAAGTGATAATTGTTATAAATTTTACCTATAAGTATGGCGGACATCTAAATTGATATTTATTAATGTAAAACTTTTACTGTGACTTTGAATATGATCCCAATCTGAAACTCGTATTACATTGATAGATAGATAGATAGATAAACTCTTTATTGCACTTAACAAAACAAACAACTTAAAAAAAACAATCTTAAAATATAGTAGCAAATGGCGACCTTATCGCTAAAAGCGATCTCTTCCAGGCAACCATGGGATGGAAAAGAAGTTAAAGTATATATAGAAAGACGGGAGTAATCAAATAAAGAGTTATTTGATACCTTAATATAAAAAAAAATAAAAAAAATAAGTTAATTAAGATACTAATCATTTACTAAAATAGACATACATTCTAATAACAATACATGCTAATACATAAATAACCTTATTACATATACTAATACATATGCAATGAATCCAGAATACTATTTAATAAAGATCCATATATATCATCTTCAATCAGACTTCAGCAGGCCTTCGACAAATTGTATAGTGTAATGCAACGCTGAACGCTATTATACTGTAATTTTTTTTCTTGGAATCACTCTAGATACGCGTTTTCCATTTCTAATTTGTACAGTCAAGCAACGGAACGACAAACTTTCTTTTTTTCTTTCCTTGGTTTCTACGAGTTCGGAGTGAGTAACACAAATCGATACCAATACAAGTATCGATACCTACTTCATCATCATCCACAACCTTCTCTATCTTCCCACTGCTGGGTATATGCCTCTCTCTTACTTTGCCATCTGCCTCGATCTTGCAGGTGGACGTCCAACGCTCCGCATTCCCTGCCTCGGCCACCATTCTGTTACAATTTTGGTCCACCTGTCGTCACACCACCAGCATGGGTCGACGATATTATAAATATCGCGGGTCGAACCTGGACTCGAATGGCACAGGACCGAGGCAGATGGCAAAGTTGAAATGGAGTTGGGCAGGACATATTGTTAGGCGGTGTGATACCTACTTAATATCTATTAAGTAGGTATCATATTGGGCTCGTAGGGTCGGGAGCTCATGTCATTTTCAAAAGCCTTTCCGAGCACTTGGTCGACGCAACGCGTGACTAAAATGCTTGCATTTATTTGGCGCAACGTATAGGCATTGCCATTCAGCGTGGTAATACCACCAGCTGTTGGACACGCTTCCGAATGATAGAGCGATATACGAACTTTATACTCGTAACTTTACTATAAACCCTAATCGATATTTAAAAAAAATGCGTCCTCCGGCAAATACAACCTCAAATGTATGTGTTCAATAGCCTATTTGTACAGGTGTTCTAAAAAAATTATTTACACTGAACATTTCCTTTAACTTTTGTGACGATGCTTCATATTTATCATGTAAATATAGTATCATATTTGTCCAATAAATGTATGACGCTCTTAGAATATCAAAGTTAGACCACAATATACAGAATGTAAAATAATATTACTTAAATATTCAAGGATTTTATAATTTAAGTAGATATTAACTAAATAGAAATGAAAAAAATGAATTTAGTATGAAAACTAACGCGGCTATTACACATTTTAAATGAATATACGGGTCACTCGCGTGATATGCAGTGCCAAACAAACAGCTGTTGCGCGCGCGTCCACTCTCCTTGAAAAAGGTCGCTGGACGCGGCCGAAACTTAAGTCAGACAAGACTGACTGTATATAACAAATAAAATCAAAATCATTTTATTCTGTCAACACATTCAGTGCAATTAGAAACTTCATTTTCTACAATTCTTTCAATTTATCCTGTAAACAGGTCTCTTTACAATAATTATAGGTAATCATAATCATTGTAAAGTGAACTACCCACATCACGTGGGTTACCTGTAAATTTAAGAAAAATAAATATGTTAACTGTAGAAAAATTATGTTAAATTAACTGTTGACGGACGTTTCTCAATAGTAGTATCTTGCGTATGTTACTCAGAGGGACATTCCTACCAATTAAAGTTTTTACTATTGTTTCCTCACAAAAATAAATTCCTCACACAAAAATACCCAGACCATACCTTACCAAAGATTAGTTTTATAGGAGCCAGAAAGCTGATATACGTACCTAGTAAAATTGCGATTTTTTACTATGATATCTTGAGGTGGGTACTGTTTTTGTTTGCTAGTCGCTAAATCACCTATCAACACCTTCTCAAAACATTTACTCTAACGCTTTTCACTATTTTCTAAAGTTAGTGACGGTGACCGAAGATATGATCTAAAATGACACGCACTTACCCAAGAGAAATCGATTCATTCGTTTTTACGACACCATATATGATTTATTCGCTTCAAATATCTCAAGAATACTCACTTCTGATAAACATCAGGCTTGGCAACATGTACCACGATATCCGTCAAATACTTGGCAGCAGCTTTGATCCAATGTCTTCTAAACGAGTGGTTTTCAAAGCTCTTAAACATCATCTCGAAACTAATCTTCCCGTCTGGACCAGTGAACGCTTTCAATGCTCTCCTTAGGCCAGATTTTTCCCAAATGGTCTTTCCAAGGTCAGAGTTGATGAAGAGGTCCCAATATAAATGGAGTTTTCTAGGAAAGGTGGGAGGAATGATGCATGGTCTTTGTGGTCATGAGCTATCTTTTCTGACTCTGTGTTTGATATAGATGAGATGGCGTTCATGATGATGGGGAGGAATCCTGCTGCGTCTTTGTTGCCCAGTAGTCCGGATGCAAGATTTAGCATGCTGTTGAGATCAAAGTCATTGTTTTCACGTTTTTGGCGTTTTGGGGCTTCAGTTGGTGCCATATTCTGGGCGAACATAGATACCATGGAACCGATCATGGCTGGGTCAATTTTTCCGTCTTGACCTCCTAGTAGGCTGCCTAAACCTGTCAAAAGAAATAAGACAAAGTATAATATAGGTTTGCAATACTAACATTTTGCATTATAGACTGCAGGCCCGTGAACAAAATTTATGGGTCATATGATACACCAGGAGATCTATGTAGGATGATAGAAGGGTATAAAGTAATAAGATTCAGCACTATGCCGTCACTTGTAAGCTGTCCATTTGTCATTGGTCATTTGATTAAGTTCGGCATTGGTTCCATACAGTTTCAATACCTCT
Source organism: Ectropis grisescens (assembly GCA_017562165.1). NCBI lineage: Eukaryota > Metazoa > Arthropoda > Insecta > Lepidoptera > Geometridae > Ectropis > Ectropis grisescens. The sequence continues at coordinate 12,899,114 of CM029792.1, read as the reverse complement.
ACTAATCTATTATTACGTAAAGCCGTACAAAAATCATGCGACAAGGAGAAATTATCGAGGTTTAGAACACCCCCTCTTCAATTGCACTCAGTTGGACAGCTTACAAGTGACGGCATAGTGCTGAATCTTCGTGGTCTCCTGGTGGTTCATTTGACCCATAAATTTTGTTCACGGGCCTGCAGTCTATTACATTTTTGTGTGAGAATAGGATTGATATGAATTTTAGTTAGAGCAAAAATAACGTTTGTTGTCTGAGAGCCAACACTACATTTGCTTAATTTGATTAATAAACATTTTGTGAATATTACAAGTGTTAGGTACTGTATTTCAGTCTACTCGTAACTCTATTACGGGTCATGAGGTACAGACTGGTTAGAGATGGACAGCGGCTTTTTCATAATAGGTTTCCGTTTTACTCGTTGCGTATGGAACCATAAAAATTGGACTTTAATTTATCTGTGTCTGATAGTAAGCAAAACGCCTGTCTATAACAGAAGCAACGTAGCTATTGAAAAACGATGGGACCAAATGATTGCTCAGATCGGCTGTACTCAGTTAGGCAATGGTTTGGTGTCGAGTGCAAAGGCACCTGGATATTTAAGTTGAACATCTCTTACCCTAATAATTTCTCCGAAAACATAAACCTTTCAGAATTGGACACAGAAATGTTTGCACAATGCTGTTTGGCGGTGGAATAACTGGCACCACATGGTACTTCTCCAGGTCAACTTTGCTAAGAGCCCTACCACTACATAAAAGGTTTTCTTAAAAACTACTTGTTCCTACTGAAGTTACAAGTCTAGCACTAAATGATATATAAATTGAAAATCCTTACCAGACAAAACATCCCCCGCGTCTCCTCCCCCTTGTCCCAAAAGTGACCCCAAATTCCTAGCCCCATCACTCTGCATGAAGGACCCGACTAAACTTCCTAGGGCTGCCATGCCATTGGCGTTCCCACCTCCTCCCATGTTCTGGAGCAAAGCTGATAGAAGATCTTCATCAGCACTTAATGTAGGCAGAGTGAATGAACAGATGATGGCAAATATTACCACTAGTCGAGCCATTTTGTTTTCTGTAAATAAAAGAAACATTTCTCTAAGATCTTAACCTCAAAAAAAGCTGGTATTGGTCACTGATAATCACAATGAGCTCTTTATTGTAGTTGCTATATTAGTATGGCTTTATTAATATCGCTATATTTGATATTAGTATTGCTATATTATTGTTACTATATTACTTGAGGACGAACAATTGGAATGATAACTGGGTCGTTCAGCATCAGCACCCAGGATACCAGGGTACCTATCAGTACTAAAGGTACTGATTCTGAACGCAACCTCTGACTCAAATTCTTAGTCTTTGTGTCTTCAAATCGAGAGTGAATCGGTTTCTTCTAAGTAAACACGCTCCATCGTAGACCGCATCATCGTTTAACATCAGGCGAGATGGTGGTCAAGTGTAAACCTATAAAAGTAAAAAAAAAATGCCATCCATGTCTTTGTCATTCTAAACGGATGAGAAAGAGAGAAAAAATTGGTTCCGTGTCGTCACTCAATCCAACTGCGTTCAGAATAGCTACGCTGGTCTGTCTGGCTTTTAGGTTTGGCAACCTGGCAACCCAATCTTTTAACACTTCCGGCACTGTTAGTCATTTTATATCAAATAAAATGGAATTAGTAGCAAATAACTACTTTAATATATATTTGTACAACTGCTTAGGTACTGAATAATGTAACAAACATAAGGTAACCTCTACAACAACTGGTCTAATTATTACTTAAACAATAATCGTAATTAAATAAAATTTATTCTTACGTAGATGATATTTAGATATTTTATAAATTTAGTGTAGGTATACTCGCCTCGCTATACCTAGTATACCTACTCGATATAGATTGCGATTTCACACATTTGCAGAGTCATATTTATCGAGGTATTTTATTAGGTCTTTACATATGAAATTGGTATTTTATCGTACTGGCTAACTTTGATCTCAATTATCTCCTCTTTGATTAGGAATTCCAATTTCAAATGTATGCTATTTACTCACACCTTTGTCTTTTGAAAACCGTAATTCATTTGTTATTTCCTCTATTGTTTTTTCTTTCGGTCACTCAGTTTACAAAATGGAAAACTTGAAATGTCGCGTTATTTTCGAGTACCTACGAGTTAGTTGCGACCGCGCCTGTATGAACGTATGAACAGAGGATCTTACGCTAACAATTTTTTTAACTTTTATAGGTTTACACTTGACCGCCATCTCGCCTGATGTTAAACGACAATGCAGTCTACGATGGAGCGTGTTTACCTAGAAATAACCGATTCACTCTCGATTTGAAGACACAAAGATTGTAATCATCAGGGAAAACCCACTCAGGCAACGTATTCCACAGCCTAGACGTTCTTTTCACAAAATTAGAGTCAAATCTCTTCGTTCGTGTCTTTGGAACATCAACCATGAAACGATGTCGCTTTTTCGAGCTACGAGCATTCCGATAAAAAAAAAGGGCAAGGTGGTATCAGATCATGCAAATCATTCGCACACTCTCCGAAGTGTATCCGATAAAAAACCGATAGGCTAGCAATTTTTCGGCGATGTTCAAGACTTTGAAGTCTTTTTCGCACAAGAGTACTAAAACTAAAACTGTCTTAGCTTTGATATTGCTCTCTTTTCTTTTCGCCTGAAATTATAGAGACAGCAATAAAGCCATAGCGGTAGAGGGACGGATCGGGCTGAAATTTGGAATACAGTCAGATATTTGGCACATGGTTTGGAAGAACACATAGGCTACTTTTTATCCTGGGAAAATAACGGGAACGGGCGTTGTCAGTAAATAATGTTTGGCTTTATAGCATACTTACATTAGACTATACATTTTAAAAACACCTTTCACTTACGTCACACGTTTCGCAAATACTTAGTCCATCTGCACGCAAAGAGCTGATGAGTTTAAAACGAATGAACCAGAGGAAAACTGAGGGACAGAAAAGCGACCGTGGTGGAGGCTCTGAGCCGGAAAGAAGCGGCGTAGAAAATGGCAATGGACGATGTTGAGTTGATTACTTGCGGAATCCTAACCGATAGAGATAGACGAAATCGGACTAGCACTCGAATTACGTTTGACATGTTCCCAACTCCTCCCTACTGTCCTCTTCTTCTCCTAATCCAAGAAATATGTTTAAAAAAATGTAATGTCGGTTGATTTATGGACGATAGTTTAACGTGGCAACGTCATAACAAAACATTGATAGGTGCGGCGCAAGCGTACAATGAGCGTAACGGGACAATGAGCGCAACGTGACAATTTTTCGCGTGCATGCAGCCGGTTCATCGATTTATTAGACGTTGTCACGTCAAAAGAGTACCCAAATAACAAAGGTCACGGACCCCGGAGTCTATGGAGTAGCTAAATAAAGAAAAGAAATTATAAAATAACAACATTTCCGAAGAATTCACTTGTCAAACTATATTAAAATCGATTCATCCCTTCGGAAGCTACGATGCCAAAAACACTGACAGGCACTTAAAATTTATAACAACACCCCCTGGGGTTTGCGTCATTGGCCTTCGTATGGGATGTAAGCTTCTACAGGTATTCTTTGGAATTTATTTATTTATTTATTAATTCAATGAGCACACAAAACAGAATGTAATAAATATAAACTATAACATAAGAGTGCACTGTACAGAACTGTATTACATTCCAAACTATGTGGGCCTAGAAACAACAATTATTTAAATTCAGTGGTTTGATAATAATAACATTACATTAGTGATAATACATAAAGAAACTTAGGCCAACATATCTGAACTTAAAACTAAAAACTAACATGCGTTAAAACAGTAGATAAATAAGATATAAACATAGAATATTATAACACAACAGATAAGTATATTAACAGTGTGAAACAATTAATGTATAAAAAAAAAAAAAATCTCTTAATAGTATTTACAGTAAGCACAACAGGGTTATTATTCTTTTAGATTAAAGTGTAAAATTTCTTTGATTTTCCTCTGAAATTGGAATAACTTTAAGTGGAAAATATCAATGTCCCTATCGGAGACAAGGACTTCGTTGTATTGGCGACTCATTCTGACTATGGGATTATATCAGTAGGTATAATCAGTAGGTAAGTAGACTAAGTAGGTAACCACCTACAAACCTACATATCGTAAAGTTTTGCAATATGTGCAGGAAATATGCGGCAATAAACAGTTACTGCATGATTTGAATTGTATTTCGTTGAAGTACATTTCGTTTTTTTTGCATTTTATATTTAACATGCCTGCACTTGACCGCCATCTCGCCTGATGTTAAACGACGAAAGAGTGATTAGAAGAAACTGATTCGCTTTCTACTTGAAGACATCAAGATTGTATCTATCGGGAAAAATCCACTCAGTCGACGCTTTCCAATGCCCTATACATGAAAGCGCATAGATTGGGTAGCATTATCCAACAATACCCACTCAGGCAACGTTTTCCACATTCTACAGTATCTTATTACGAAAGTGAAGTTTGTGAAATCAGTTTAAATTTTTCTTCGATGCAGACGTCTTGTACGCATTTAAGAAAAATACTTTGTTTTTGTCACTACCAGTGGCTTCACCGGTGAAGGAAAACATCGTGAAGAAACCGACGTGTTCCACTGTATTTATATGTATGTTCACTGATCCCACAAAGATGCCTGAACAGATTTGGAAAATTCTTATTTTGTTTCAGAAGCTTTTCAGATGATGAAATTGGTCGACGGGTTTCCAAAAAAAAGTTGGCAGTCGTACGAACTGCCGATAGAAGTGAAAACTTATAACTCAGAATTTTATTATTAATTTAATTTTATTTAAAATTACGTGCAATTGCAACAAATTACAAAACCGGAAGGCGTGGTCATGAGCATGGCCATCTAGCAATGCTGACGCGTTTCTAGATAACTAATGGGAAATGCTGACGCATTCCTAGATGGCCCATGCCCAAGGTCCGGAGTTTACACGAAGATTTCTTATCATTTCCGAGCGTAACGTTAGAATTCAATTCACAGCCCAGGAAAAATATGTCGCTGTCGCGCCAAAAATATTTTTTCACTTCAAAAACTGTTCACTCAATCGGAGTGATAGTGTACATACGCGTACAAACAAACCACTGAAAGTATATAATATAGCAGTATAAATGTATAAATAAAACTACATTCCAAATTAAGGAGATTCATTCTGGCTTCAGATTATACGAAGCGGAAATGATCTTTTATTCATGTGGCATAAGAATGACGCTTTTCCTTGCGATATGCTACTATCTCTGTAGGTGGAGCAAAAATGTCTCCGTATAGGTATTTCGGCCTATGTTCCCAAAGCTGGGATTGGGACAAAGAAATTGCCTTTGAACAACAGATAAACGCGAATGATTGTAAGAATGTATGTTTGTTACTCTTGGTGATGTAATTTGCAACATAAGTACTGTTTAACATCACCATCAACAGCCCACTAAATGTTCCCACTGCTGGGACTCGAGCCCTTCTCTCGCAAGGAGAGAGTCAAGGCCATAATCCACCACGCTGCCCCAGTGCGGGTTGGTGGATGACACATGACTTCGAAAGATTCTAGATACATGTCGGTTTCCTCACGATGTTTTCCTTCACCGTTTTTAAGTAAGCAGCATTACGCATATGACTTCGAAAAGACAGTGGTGTGTGGGGGTTGAACCCGGGGTTACAAGTAACTATTTTCTGATCTGTGCCTGGGGTCTCCAGATCGGCAGGCGCCGTTCTCCGACTAGACCAGCCGTAACTTACTGTTTGACAATGGCAGTCAATGTTTCTTTTTTATATTATAGGATTACACTTGACCGCCATCTCGCCTGATGTTAAACGACGATGCGGTCTACGATCGAGCGTGTTTAACTAGAAAAAAACCGATTCAATCTCGATTTGAAGACTCCAAGATTGGAACAATCGGGAAAACCTATTCAGACAACACATTCCACAATCTATGTACCTACAATGTGCCTACAATCCATAAGCGTAATCCGGAAGGAAAGACGGTGCATATTGTAATGGTTTTTTGTTCTGGCTACATTCTCCGAAGTAGTTATTTATCATGGAGTCAGCGAAACTATAGAAATAGATAACTGTTACTGTTTATTATACCTGCTGGCAACATTCCTAAGCTAAGTGAGTCATTGACATATTTGTATGCAAAAAGTGGCATATTTGGAATTCGATGAGTAACTTTTTGAAGTGAAAACTTTTTAAGGCAAATTGGGATTTTTTGAAGATGAAATAAACGATTAATTTTACAACACTGTAACCGTTACTAACACCGGTGTTATCTAATATATTTATAAGTAATAAAATATTTCGCCATAAAATTGTTAACAGCGTCAGATTATAAAATTATAATCGAACGCGTCAGATTATAACTTAAGTTAGTTTGTAATCTGACGTCGTAAGATTATAATCTGACGCTTTACACAATTTTATATCTCCATACGTATATTTTGGAAGTATGTTTTATAAATTGTTCTTCACTTCTCGAAGTGTCACTGTTTTTTTTTTTGGTGCCTCTTTTGCATTTTAACTGACAAAAATGATACTTTTTTAATACAACTGTTTGATATGTATACGTGTGTGTATTTGCCATTTGCAGATGTACAATTTTTTAATATTACTGGCTTTAAATGTAAATGAAAACGTCGTTGCGAAACCGGCGAGTTCTAAGAAAGATTGTTTTGAGGTCATTCGTCATCCGCCAACCTGCACTGAGTCCAGCGTAGTGCACTATGGCTTTGACTCTCTCCTTGTGAGAGAAGGCCCAAGAGCCATTAAGTGACCTGCTTATAGGTAAGTAGGTACTTACATGCAATTTTCAGAGACTTATTGTATTTGATCATGCTAACTGTTTCATTTATTTTACGGTGTCAACAAAATATGTGCAAGACATGTTGTTATCTGCTCTTCATTTTAAAATATAAACAAATGCTGATACAGTATAAACGTATGACTATTTTGCATACTTCAAATACCGACATTGTGCATTACTGACCAGCTGATTTTCCCGCGCAGTATTTTGCCTAGGCGAAGCACAACTTCCTTGGGCGGACCATAGATTGTCTATGACTTACATTTATTTATTTTTTTAACTCCGCCGCATCCCATGTCCCACGGCTTTAGTCACTGTGTTAGTCAGTATTGAATTGCACTGGGCAGTTCAAAACTGACTAAAGCCGTGGGACACCAATGTTTATGTATTATTATTCGCGTAGTTCCCGTTTCCGTAATTAAATTAAATCGCATCATTACTAAACGTCAGCAAAATGGCGTATTAGAGCACACCTGTTATTGTTAAAATGAAATGAGAACAAAAAATGCAAAAACGTGGATAGGTAATTCTTCTTGCATTTCAAACGAAAAACAATATACTATAAATATTGGTAGTAATTTTGTGACATTTAACATGATGACTAAAAAAAAACTTTACGTGAAATTGAGCATTTCCTCATTTTACCATTTTTGAAGCCGGTTAAGAAGACACATTTTGCTATATCAATATTATTATTAAAATATAATTTAAATACAAGTACAGAATGCTAGAAAACGTAGCCTTCTTCTATTATTCAAATAAAAAGTCAACGAAATGAAAATCGTTTGGACCGGCACGGCATGCCGCTCGAGTCCTACCATAACCTAACGGTACGGCCTGAATGACGTCACATGCGCAAGCGCGGCCGTCGACCCTAACTGCTCTTCAAGGAGGTTGTCAAACTTCGATTCCTTATAAAAACTAGTCAAACAAGTCAGGTGGTCAGTAATCTATAACTATACTACATCCTACTATATGTAGTTTATTTAACATTGTTTGTTTATTTGTACAAGTTTTTTTTCTGCTACCAATTGTTATCAGTCGTGGGACTAATTCGATAAGATAGGAACGTCATTTCACAGCAAATACTTAACTTTGTGATTATGCCGACCTCAAATTACACGATGTAATCCTTTGATATTAAATCTATCAAAAGAACCAATCAAAATTTCAAATTTATTTATTCAAAAATACAATCGGTAGTTACTGTGATTTAAATAATAACAAATATAATAAACTAGCTGCATCTGGAGTAAACTGAGGCTAAACAATGACTAACTTTAACGGGATAAAAAGTAGCTTAGAAGTGGCCTATAAAGTAGTGTTTAATAATGTGTGCAATGTACTTTCTAAGCATATTATAATTTCGTTCAAATCAGACATATTATGTCGAGACAAACATATACTCCATTGTTAATTACACAATAATTAGTATTTGATATAGATACTTATGTACTATATTTTGTTTTAAAAAGTTTTATTTAAGTACTATTTTTTTAATATTTTTTAATATATAATATAGGCATTGTAACATAAGCGGTCGCTTATGTTACAATGCCGCCAATTTTTAATTTTAATTTTGTCTTAAGAAGCTTTTGTTTTACTTCATTAAAATAAAGAGTTCATTTATCTATTGCTTACAAGTTTACACATTTTCGTCTTTTTAATATAAGTTAAATTCGCCACAAGGATTGACTTCATTATTATTATATTTTAAATTAGAATTAGAAACCCTTAAATCCCGAAAAATTCAACTGTTCTATTTAAAAACATTCATTATTATACATATATAATCTACGAAATGTGCATTCATATAAACATTTGATGGAATCGAAATACTTGTAAAACCTGACTTAATCGAAATTTTCTCTCTTTTTAAGTTAGTTTAGTTTCGTGAGGAATCAGGAAAGTTCCAAGAAATACTTCTTTTGAGAACATGCGTCATCTATCAACCCGCATTTGGACAGTGAGATGTATTATGACCTTGACTTTCTGCTGGTCAGAGAAGGACCCGAGTTATGGGAACATAGAGAGAGTTGGTTAAGCCTACAGTTCCCTTAAAAAAATGGCAGTCATAGTCAAAAACTGCCCATAGAAGTGAAAACTTATAACTCAGAATTTGATTCCTTACTTTGGAAACTACGCGGGTGAAATGCTGACGCATTTCTAAATGGCCATAGGGAAATGCTGACGTATTTCTAGATTATAGATATATTTAAGATAGGCAATGGGAATGCTCCCGAGTTTACCCGAAGATTTCTTATTATTCCCGAGCGTGAGCAAGCACAACGAGTCCAACTTTACGGTTTTGCTGCGACTAAGGACATTATCTCCCAGAGAATCAAGGCCATAACCCATAACCATACCTAACGCTATCCAAGTGCTGCCGGTCTACCGCCTGGCTCTACTGCTTTCTGCTATGCTTTGTGACGCTGTTGAAAGCAACTACATCTACTTTCCGTTCCGCTGCATACGGAAAGCAGGTGTAGTTGTCTGCTTTCATCGGCGTTACCGAATAACGTCACAAATCTAAGCATAGCAGAAAACAGGAGAATTAGCCGGTAGACCTGCCGGCTTACGAATGACTCTGATGGATGTCTTTATTAAAACACGCCGGTTACTTCACGATGTTTTTTCTACCTTTAAAGCCAGTGGTTATGACATACTAGCACTTGGAACAATACGCAGAAGCCCAAAAGAGAATGTATATGCGCTTTCTCGATTTTAAAATTGGTTGTTACAGCTATTAGGCCACCTATGTATCACATGGATACAACTTCTCAAACAAAAGTTTTGACACTTTTTGTGGGGTCGTTTTTAAAGGATAACGTGAAATCTTCAATTTTAACATCATTGGCCACCACTGCCCACGGCTAATACTGTAGGTGTAGACTCCAAATAGCCTCTACTGCCTTCACAAAAATCCTAATATTAGACGAAAAACATTTCACAATTTACGTATGTTTTTGATTAATTCCTCAAAATATGACGTAAAACATAGAAAAAGTAGAATACTTGAAAGTTTTGATGCTCATGTGAAAATGTAAGGAACGTCCACGAAAAGCTACATATTTAAGTATTTTATTTTATTTTCTTATAAATTTGATAAAACCTATTTTCTTTATGTTAAACACATTTTTTTTAAACACTACAAGTGTACAAAACAGTATAATAAAAAGCTAATACTTCGCATTCTTCAGATATTGTACTAATTATATTTATAGCATTTGTAATGCCTTATTAAAAATACTGATAGAAAAACATGGCTGTCCATTTTATTTATATTTAAATTATTATTTATCTTCTTGCCGAAAAAGAATTTAGTGTATTTTTAATTAAAATGCCTGGTTCAGAATAAGTAAGACTTTAAGATGACATTTTCGTAGACATACAAATGTACTATGTAACTGAAATTAAAACAAAAAAAAATCGAATAACAAATAATTACACTGTAAAACTTCCTATTAGTTCCTATATCCCCTTACCTTCGCCTAATAGTAAGTAATACCTTAGTTTAGTAAATAAATAAAAGAACACTTACCCGGCACTTTTCACTATGTCTATTTAGTTTATTTTCTTGTAGCGTATATGTTTTGTATTATGCAAACACTACTTTTTGTCCCACTAATAAAATATAAACAGCGAATATATTTGTAGTTATTTTTATCTTGTATTTTTTTACAACATCATCACTATAAAATCCAGTGAACACTATTATAACTCACACCGGTAAATGTAAAAGTACACGTAATCATTGGGTACTGGCTGGGTTGCCATTAAGAAAAAAATAAAATATTTTCACACCAACAACACTTGACACGCAAAATACGAAGAAAATATTATTCTAAATTCAAATTCCGTTCAGCGCGCGGGCAACGTCAGCGCGTTCCTGTAATCGTAATGATAATGGTTATCCTATGTCCTTGTTATTTGGATAACGCTATCTCTTTTCTACTACAGAACCTTAATCACACGAGAAAACAGAGTACCGTTGCAGTTGCTGTCTTCTTTCGGCGCAAGCGAGTTTGGTATGATAGACAGGGACGGAGATAATAACAGTGCAGTGTAAAATTCTGGCAGTCAATGACCGGACGCTAAAAGGACCAAATCAAACTAAATGAATGACAACGGTAGGCAAGTCATGTGGAAAATCACATAGAAAGTTTAGTAAACTCAAAGAAATTCAGGGTCTTTTTTCTTTATATCTTTTTTTCAACAGGCTTCAAAAAACGAGAAAGTTTCAACTCCCAGGGGAAATGTCGGTCATGCGTCAATGAATCCTTAAATGTTTTACTCCCGTCTTATTATGAAGGATTCTATTGTAGTAGACGAGTCAATTCCTTTAGAGAAGGATGTAAAAGATAATATTGAAGTATTTATTTGTGTGTCAGTATAACTGTACATTTGTATTTTGATGTTTTAGCTTCGAAACTAATGCACTGATTGTAATCACAGGCTAAGTAGAGAGATACTCTATCGTGAGGCATTTTTTTCAATATCTATAGATAGGTACGTGCACAGATTTCTAAAACAAAAGGCAGATGGAACGTGCGGAACACAGATCCTTAGGTCCGGAAAGCAAATATCAAACGCCAAAGCAAATACAAACTCCAGTCAGTACGAAACTGACTTCCGTCTCGTACGGGAGTCCCGTGTGATTTTATGTTTTGTTTAAGATTATGCCGTCTTGTGTCATCAAACATTGCAAACATTGTTCCCAAAAATAAAAAAAGGAAATTTCATAGGAAAGTTAGAATATTTTTACTGATATTTATATAATTTAGACGATTTTATTTCGATTGATGAATAGAAACACAACACCTCAACGAAAATAGGTCAGTGTTGCTACACTAAAGTGAAATTATTTTCCCTGAAGTTAAGGTAAAATATAGATTCTAATTTTGTTTTGAAGATACTCGTAGACCAAATTATTGATGAACATTGTATAATTCAATTTTAAGCCCTATTTTTATAATCGTAATTTTTTTTTATTTAATGTGAATCGATGCCAAGAACAAATCCTCGCCGTTACAAGGGTTAATAAAAATACTAATAGTATTGATGAAAACTATAGTCATGAAACGAGTTTTTAATACTTCTGTGTACTATGGAGTTTAAAAGGTTTTATTTCCGTAATATGTGGCCAAAGCAAATACAAACTCCTGTCAGTACGACACAAACTTCATCTTGTACGGGCCTGTCCATACGTGTTCATACTGTGTGATTTTATGTTTTGTTTTAAATAATGCCATCTTGTGTATTCAAACATTGCAAACATAGTTCCCAAAAACAAAAAAAGGAAGGAGGAATATCATTTCATAGGTGAGTTTAAATATTTTTACTGCTATTATGTTATTTAGGCGATTTCATTTTGGTAACAAATGGGAACTGAAATAGCTATCCCAAACTGAAATAGTTTCCCCTGAAGTGAAGGTAAAATATAGATTATAATTTTTGTTTTTAAGGTAGTATTATTTAATTTTAAGACCTATTTTTACTATATTTTTTATATATAATATAAATTGATCCCTAGCAGTGATCCACGCCGTTACTAGTGTTAGTAAAATTACTAATAGTGTTGATGAAAACTGTAGTTATGAAGCGAGTTTTTAATACTTGTATGTTCTGTGGAGTTTTCAAAAATACATAATACTTACATTTTAATAATATTATACGAGTAGAATAGAATGTTATATAATGCCAGCAGTAGGTCTCAGAATATTATCATTTGATAGTAGCAGTTTTTGAATATTATACGATGGTTGGTTTAAAAGTGAGGTTTTGTAAAAAAAAATAGTGAAGCATTAGTGAATCGTTTAAACGATTATTTGTTTCTGTTTTTTTTTTTTGGTTTGTTGTTTGGACCCATAAAAGGTATCCCATATGCATTTTATCAAAACTAGTTTTGGTGGTAAAGATGATTGTTTTGGTTTTTGTTTAAACTATCTAAGCGAGCAAATTAATTATTATACTAATTAAAAATACTAATTAATATTTGCGATTCAAGTTGATTTTTGGTTGCATGTAAAATCAAAATTCTTCTTCAACACTTCATAAAATGGAAATAAGATTTCTTGTTATTAACAAGAAATCCTTGCATTATATATTATCGGTGTAATAATAAATTATTTTAAAATAATGTTTTATGTGTTTATTATACGTGAAAATTTCCAAAGCTTAAGACATCAATAGTGGGACTTTTTTCTTAAGACTGGGAACATTACACGCACACCAACGTGAGTAATTTGACAACGTCGGTGAGAGCTGTCACGCATACATAACTAATGACTGGCCTCACAGAGTCGTTCACGAAGGTTTCATCTGTTTAGAAATCTGTGGGTACGTGTTCGATTTTTTTCCGGTATATTTTCTAAAGTTTCAGATCAATTTGGAAACTTTTTGGAGTGATAACTTTTATCAACTTACGTAAATAGGTATATTTTTGCAATGTTTTAACTTCACAGCAACTCGATTGTTTGATGTTTCGTACGAGAAGTAGAATAAAAGAACTGAACTGAAGAACTGAATAAAATGTCATTGATAATACATTTCGACAAAATATATACTTAGCAGCGCAACGCCCTCCATTAAACTGTATGGAACCAATACAGTACATAATCAAATAACCAAATGTATCTGAAATCGTCGAAAAATCAAGAATTTTTGCGACAAAAATAACAATAAAAAATTAAAATTTACAACTTTTATAGTTTCATTACCATTACATTACCATACATACATACTCGTACCGTTACATTATTTTATATTTGTGGGTGTTTCGTCATCCAGACCGGACATTTTCCTTTTTTCTAGAGCTACGAAACGCATAGTCTTTGTAGAACTTACTGTACCGTGGGAAACTAATATACCTAAAGACCACGCGATGAAACAAAATAAGTATTACGACCTCCTAAACGAATTAACAAAAAACGGCTATGTAGTTAGTTAAGCGCTGTAGAAGTGGGAGCGAGAGGTATACCAGCAAAATCTCTCTATAACCTGCTGAAAGACCTTGGCTTATACAGAAGTGCAGTAAGTTCTATACTAGAATGAGTATCTAAAGCGGCACTAGTAGGCTCATATCAGATTTGGCTGGGCAGGGAGAGAAAAACGAGTAGTGAAGGTGAGTGTTGATGTACGTCGGAAAGGGACCCCTTAAACCTACGCCCGAGTCACAAGTCTCGCGATCTACTCGAGTTTTCTCTCTCTGCCACACGATGGACCCGGCACCCGCACGGTGAATCCATGGAATGCTAAGAAGATCGTCTCTCTCCTATGTAATCCATTATTCCGCAACGCCGCGCGCCGTACAAAAATCATGTGACAAGGAGAAATGATCGAGATTTGTAATCCCCTATCTTCACCTGCACATCTTCACATGCACTCGTATTTATGCATTTTTTACGATATACTTATACTTACCTACAAAATAAATAAATAACAAATACAAAAAATAAATGCGAATCAAACGCACAGAACACTACAAACGCTATTTTCGACCCGCGTAAAAAATGTTTTTAATTTATTCTTGGCCATGGATACTAGTAATTCAGCCGTAGGTTATTCTCGTGTTGCTTACTATAGGTATATTCAATTTCAATTATATACATCGTGTTTTTTTAATTTTAAAAATTATTTAGTACCTTATCTTTAAGTAGTTAAGTATTTCTTATTTTAGTTTTCACTTTTGCCGTGCTTTGCGTTGCTTTATCACTAATTTATTAATTTACACGTACAATGCAGTAACGTAACTCGAAACTTCATTGTAGGTGCCTATCTTCATTATGTTTTGTTTTTTTTTTTTTTAACTATAATAGGTTCGCACTTGACCACCATCTCGCCTGATGTTAAGCGATGATGAGATCTACGATGGAGCGTGCTTACCTAGAAAAAACCGATTCACTCTCGATTTGAAGACACCAAGATTGTAACCATAATGAACACTTTTTTTGTTTATGAAACAAAAAAAGTGTTCATTATTTTTTAATAATGTAACTGACAGATTTTAGTTTTATTTTACTCCAAGGTTTACCTTGGAGTAATTGCCGCAAGATTGTGGGCGAATTTCTAAGGGCGAATAGCAAGTCTATGCATAGGTATATGTAGGTAAAATACATAAAAAAATCAATATGTAGGATAAATAAAACACTACACTTACTGTTTTGTGTATTTTATTAATTATATTTTAAAGAAAGTATCAACAATTACCACACAAAATTTGTTATGAACAAATTTTCGAGCTACGAGCAGTGCGATAGAAAAATAGTAAACATTCTCAAATGTTTCTCAAAGTCGATTGCAAGTCTGATAACGCCTACATAATGCACTTAGCAAAACATTTGTGGGCAATGTGATCAGAAGCACTATTTTAATATACCTACATTATAAGCATAAGGATAAGCATAAATAGCCCACTTTATGTTACCACAGATGAAATTCGAGGTCTTCTTACTTGTCCTCATGGGCCCAAAGTCTTAACACTAAAAAATCAAAAAATTCCGAGGGTTACATATTGTTTGAGATTGTTTAACTCCAAAGTTTGAGATGCTCATCTGAATTAGCCTACTATGTGTCTTTATATACTCTAATATATATTACAATGTCAATACGGGCCCTTATTTGTTATAAACTATGGTACAATTATTATGAATATTTGCACAATGTGCGTGTGAGACGATATGCGTTCATAATGAGTGAGTGATCAGATGACGGATGGTAGATTAAATGGAGGAGAAAGATACCTATACCTACTGCCAACTTAGTGGGAAAACGGCAAAAATAAGTTATTGACTTGCACTTAGGGACTTAACAAGGTGATTTCAGAATGAAAAACCTGTCAAAAATAGATATTTAACATGTTTTCTCAACCATGTATCAAGCTGATGTGTCACTTTCAAAGCGCATACTTAATTGACTAGCCAACATACATACATCTAATTGTTTTCTGCATAAAATTAATTTACGCAGAAAACAATTGGCGAGAGAATGAGAGACAGAGAGAGAGAGAGATCTAAAAGATCAACCCAGCGGGTATAAATCATATTGTATTTGAAATTGAGGAATTCTAGGATCATTCTCGTCTACCTCACTAACCCAGTCCATATGGACACCCCACTGCGGATAAGCATATTCGTAATATTGACCAGGGTACAAATGGGCATAATTGTATATCAAAGTGTGATAATACCTTAAATCAGTGAACGCATAAATTCTTTCCTCATTATATCTAATCTCGAAGCAACCCACACCGAAGATATGATCCGCGTTAAAAAGACCGCCACCATTTTGCAAACCAGCAAAGTTCATCTCATTTTTTATACAAATAAATTTGCCCCACCATTTGGGTAAAACATGGCTGCAGTCTATGATGCTGTCGAGGGTTTTGAAAGCGTAGAAGAAGATTTTGTAATTTTGTTCGATGTGTTCCATGTATTCGTATCCGGAGCCAGCGAACCAGGTATCGGTTTTTGGATCTAAGGTCTGGTATCTGGTTTTTACAAGGAAGGATCGGTAAGCGAAGTGGAGACGAAACGGAGGGGTGTCGTAGATATAGATCTGGTCGTGGCTATGGATGATGCAGACATCGTGACGCGGTTGGTGGATGCAGCGAGCGCCGTGGCAGTGTTCCGGGTTCATGCTCCACGGGATCAGACGATGAACACTCCAAACTCGGTATCTGAGAACAAATCACCATTGCCATAGTTATCACTATCTTCACCATCAAAAATAGATATAGATATACCGGCGGAAGGTCGAAGATTTTCATCTTAGCAACTACCTCTATCTTATCGTAGAGATTTACTACGATAACATGGCCCGCCCTTCCAAATTACTGTTTTGATGTGTGTGGTCACATCCTTACGAAAGAGTTTGTATGTAATTATTCGTTTGCAGTAGCAGTACACACACTTGCGAAGTGGTGCGCTGTATATGCTTTCACAAATACTTTCAAACGTTTTGAATTCTGGAGGGGCGGGTCATGTTATCGTAGTAAATCTCTAGCAGCAGGATATTTTGAACTATCCTATCAACATTAAATGATCGTTATACAAATTTGTCTTTAATATTGGCTTTTGGGGAAAAAAACATTGTAAGAGAACCGGTACATTCTTAGAAAATTGTATTTTGCTGTACGAGTATGATTTGCCAACTCACATTTGGCTTGAATGATGAGCTATGCCCATGACCCATGACTCTTTTCTATCGTCGTATTCTCTTTTTATCTGATCGTTTTCTATTTATTTAACACACACAGGTCCGCTTTTGACTACCAACTCGTCCGATGCGATGGCGCATCACCTTTAATCGGATATCTGTAAATATTCACCTTGAAAAGATCCTGTTTATATATTTCGGAAAATAGGGGATCCAACCGTTTATTCCACTCTTTGGTTCTTCAAATAAGGAAGGAATTTTCAAATAACTTCGTATGCATTTTGAAGAGATGAATAATGAAAGATTGGTAATGTGTTAACTTATATAACTAAAACTGTGGTGGAAATGGGAAATTAGTATTAGATTGAATAGAACTGTAGCTCGTCCGCCAAAATGAATCCTATTAAATATTGACAGGCCAGCCGATTTACAGCGCTGCTTGGGTCTGTAAAGTTTTTGAAACTCTTATTGATCACCTCTCTCAACATCACCTATTATATGAATAGTCGACCGATGTACCGAGTCAAGACCTTCGAGCTGATACTTCGCTGATTCATACCAGGCCTACTAGAAGTCTGCGAGACGCTGCTCCCTGGCTACTGCAGCCATTCCTTCCATGCACGACGGAATTAATTTTTATTTTGTAACTGTTAAATTTTAAAATTGTATTGTAAATGCTAAAGAGGTTAGGATTACATACGTGAACTACACTTATGCCAATAAATTTGATATCATCTCAACTCACGTCATTTTATCAGATGAGATGGTAGTCAAATGCAAAATCGATAAAAAATCTCGCATCATCTCATCTTATTTGATAGCAAAAAATACCTGTAAGGTGTGACATGCGATCCAGATCTTCCTAAAGCCCAGATCCTCAGGTCTCTCTGTCTGTTGATGTACTGATCTAAATAATTGTACGCTGAGACGAGGGTCCGCCGATTTAACAACACTGCTGTACTTAGCGGGATCATATCTAAAAAATGAACAAATTTGATTTGAATTTGACTGCTTCCTGATTTACAGTTTCCACTATCAAACCCATCTAATCTAACCATCCAGGTCACCTTTTTTATAATCGATATAAATCAGTAGATCCCTTTCAGGCACACGGAATTATGTCATCGTTGGGAAGATTAGGCTCATTCTTTCCGTTCTACTCGGGTGCAGGAAGCGATGAACGCCTCTCCTGGACGCTAGCGATTGTAAGGGTCTAGTAGATTGGTAATGTGTAAACCATTTACGCTACACACACACACACAGAAGAAGCTTATGACCAATTTCAAGGTGTTCAGGGCACATCCAATGGTTTATATCGATGCTTTTTATAATATTGTGTGATGGGTCGAGCACGAGAAGTGCCTGACGGTAAGCAAGTTAACAGCATGGTGAAACACAGCTGTTGACAACTGGCTAGAACATTTTTGTATTTTTCCTATTTGTATTTGAACTGTTATTAATTTCATATTAATTACAATTAATTCAGTCTTTGTTTATGTCATCGCTTGCTCCCAATAGCTATTCGAACTTGAAGAAACCAAATCTCTGCTTAGCGCTGCACTTTCCACTCTTCTTTGTTTCTTACCTGAACATAGTAATGTTTGTATATTACTGCTTCGCAGTAGACGAACTATTAAAGATAATACTTTCTGAGGTGTACTCTTTAAAAGAACAAAATATACCAACCACTACAACTTTTAACTATCACAATTGGGACTGGTTCAAAATATATTATTGCAATTACTCCGTCAGGTACATTATGGAAAAAGTATGGGACACGTATTTTCAACTTTATTCATCATCATCATCATCAGCCGCAAGACGTCCAATGCTGAACATAGGCCTCCCCCTAGATTTTCATCACAACGAACGGCCCTGCAACCTGCAACCAACGGTTTCCAGTGACCTTTGTGAGATCATTTGTCCATCTAGTGGAAAGCCGTCCAACACTGCGTCTTCCGGTTCGTGGTTGCCACTCGAGAATCTTTCTTCCCCATTGGTTGTCAGTTCTGCGAGCGATGTCATCTGATCATTGCCACTTCAGCTTGCTTACTCTATGAGCTATGTCGGCCACTTTCGTTCTTTTGCGAATATCCTCATTACAGATCTCCTCTCGCTCGCTCTCTCCATAGCTCGCTGTGAAACTTTGAGCGACTGCTTTCAGCTTAGTTAACTTTATCAAATTATTCAAAATTGTCAAAATTTGCAGATCATCCAACTGGCGGCGTGGGGCTATTACGTCACGCCTACATAAAAATCGTACGTATACGTGACGTTAGTCAAATCTTCCAAGCGCTGTTTCGTATTTTTATTTTGAAACAAAAGAAAAAAACGTGCATAGTATTTTAATTTTCGGACTAATTCGTACGTATTTTTTAGTCGCCATGCCTATTGTTTTTTAAAACTTACATTAGGTAGGGTAGGTAGGTCAGGGTTTTCCGCACGGTTCCTTTGTACCAATCGTAAGCAGATGAAAGGTATTTAAGCTATGGCGACATAGTGATGTGTCGTGACACAAGTATGACACTTCCACAAGAGGGACAAGGCAAGAGCGATCAGACCCGTGCTTTCAATGTAAAGTGTTTGTTCTAACTCTATACGTAGTATATGTAAACTCTTTGAAACTTACCAATGGATATTCCAGCAATGACGTTGAGCCGTCGTCGTCGTTCAATCTCCTCCCAGTCCCAATACCAAAACCAGAACTTGTATTTATTATTATACACCCATTGCCATCTGGCAACAGAAGAAAAACTACTATTATTTATAGTTATGAATAATTGAATTTCTCAACAAAAAACCGACAAAAAAATACAGTTGGACCTAATTTCTTATGATGTGTTAGGATCAGTACTTTACTCATTAAAAAAAGATATTTCTAATAATGTTATCATTTACATTCGTTTATCATAAATAGTTTTTTCTTAGTTGTTCACTTTTTCATTCACAAATATTAGCTTATACCTACATAATATGAACCGAAACATGAGATGTATGAACAGTGACATAGAGATTATTTACTATGAACTAGCAGCATACCAACTCAGAGTAGCCACGAGTTATATAAAAAAGATATTCACGCGCCAGAGTGCATCTGTCTTGTACTTTGTACTTAATATCTCGAAAAATCCAACTAATATAACAAATAATACAAATGTCAATGTTTGGATATTTGTTGCTCAATCAGGTCGTATTGTATGAACGAATCGGGCTGAAATTTGAAACACAGTTAGATTATAGTCTGGAAGAACAAATAAGCACTTTATCCTGGGAAAATAACGGGAATGGAAACTACGCGGATCAAACTGCGGGGTGCTACTAGTAATTTAATAATGCTCTCGCGGTTACTCGCTCAGCGGAACTTTTGTGTGTGCTGTGACCCCTCCCTTCGGACCGCGCATGACTGAAATTTCAGTCTAATAGCACAAACCCAGTATAAAATCAGCCTTAACTGACCTGAAGAAGCTAATCCGTGGCGTTGTGTCTTCTCTCTCGCCCCGTATCGTGGTTGTGCCTGTATCCCAGAAGCCGTAGACATGGTTTAGGCTTAGGAGAACTAGGAAACTCAATCTAGAAACAGTAAATTATTTTGCACACAATTTTCTGGGACAAAACATATCGTATTTTGTGCGTAGTAGTTTAGTTTTGCAGGGAAAGAAGAGTACCGATATTACGGAGTACTGCTCTGCAACCAGCAAGCAAGGTGGTTGGAGACATGAGACGGAGGATTGGTGTGAATGGCGTATTATGGGAGAAGCCTAGGTCCACCTGTGGTCGAATACAGGCTGATGCTGGCTCTCCTTGTTCTTTGTCCTCTGCAGCTGAAAAGTGGCTCAACCACAACCTGACCCATTGTAGGAAACCATGGGCGTCCAAACACGGGAAAGTCTGGCAGCTCACTGGTTGGTTCCAATGGTAGTAAAAGCTCAAGGTTCTTTAGCCTAAAAGTGGTAGTCGACAGGACCATGGACTACACCTGTCGCGATCAACACGGAGGCGTCTGACACGTCAAATTAATTGTCTACTGTTGTAAGTTGTAATAAATTGAGAAGTTTTCAGAATAATAAACATAAGTGATAAATAGGCGAAATTGGCACCGACTGAGTCAAACTAATTATTGTTAAAAAAAATGAGGAATTTTCAGAATAACAGAGATTAGTGACAAATAGGTGAACAAAAGTAAAATGAAACAAAATGAAACAGTATAGAGTGACAGTATAAACAAGACATTACCCTGATGGTACACACCATTACTGCCCATAGCAACAGTGTCGCCACAGATTACTATCACACAGCAATCGAAACATGCGAGAGTCCAAATTATCATCTAGCACAGCATTGCACTCACACCCAGACATATAAAATGATTTATCTCTATATGTCTCTATACTATCGAACATAAATATCCTCCTTTTTCGAAAACTGTTAAATCTATAATGTTTGAATGGATTTTAGCTACAAATTAAGATAATATTTCTACTTACAATATCACCATCATAATATCAAGTCTGTCCGCAAAGAGTCCATTTAAAAAAGTGAATAAAAATCACAAACCCTAAGTATTTCGTTGTGATTCATGACTCAGAAACTGCAGATAAATAAGGCTATATAGAAATCCTACACCGTCGGAAAGGGACCTAATACTGTGATTCACAATCGGATTGATCTCGACACGGGATCAAACCTCTCGGTCTTCGTCATATCCGTTTGGGATGACAGAGACACGAATTTTCATTTTGAATTCGTTCCACAAAAGGGCGGCATCGTTTCATGGTTGATGTTCCAAAAACGCGAACGAAGAGATTTGACTCCACGTTTGTGATAAGAACGTCTAGATTGTGGAATGCGTTGACTGAGTGGGTTTTCCCTGATGGTTACAATCTTGGTGCCTTCAAATCGAGAGTGAATCGGTTTTTTCTAGGTAAGCACGCTCCATCGTAGATCTCATCATCGCTTAACATCAGGCGAGACGGTGGTCAAGTGCGAACCTATTATAGTTAAAAAAAAACAAAAAAAGCATTTGAATCGTTCGGATTACGTTATGAATCAGTAGATCAGTGTACACATAAGTCCCTGGTGTACACATAAGACGAGGGACAACTTTTAAAAGTAAAAACTTTGGGAGCCACGTTGAGTAATTTATAGGTTCGCTTCAGCAACATATGTATTAAAGTAGGTATTGTAGGAGCGGCTGAACATGTACGTGCACGATGTACGCTTTATGGATGGATATGGATATATGGATGTACACTTTCTCGTTACCGACTTGTGTGATAACAGTATGTCTCTAGCTGTACAGGTAACGTGTGAGTTTTTACTTCTATGTGCACCTATTATTGGCAATATTTTATTTTTAACCTCCGACCAAAAAAGGGTGTTATAAGTTTGACGTCGATGTCTGTTGTCTGTCTGTGTGTGTGTCTGTCTGTAGCACCGTAGAGCTCAAACGGATGGGCTGATTTCAATGCGGGTTTTTTTATTTAAAGTTAATATCCATGCGGGTGTTCTTAGATATGTTTGGTTAATATCGATTCAAGATGACCGCCTCCACAAAATGGCGGACAAAATATTTCTTCACAACTTACCTCAATATGGGTATCAAATGAAAAGGCTTGACTAGTAAAATACTGTACACTATAAAAAAAATCAAATTCAAGATAGCCGCCACCACAAAATGGCGAATTATATTTTTTTTTCACTACTACCTCAATATGGGTATCAAACGAAAGGGCTTGACTAGTAGAATACTTTGCATTATGACAAATTTCAAATCCAAGATGGCCGCTACCAAAAAATGGCGAAATACATTTATTTTTTCACAACTCCCTTAATATGGGTATCAAATGAAAGGGTTTACTAGTAGAATGATATACAGATTCCAAATCCGAGGTAGTCGGGGGGTTAGTCAAAATTTTAATTTTGTTCTTGTTAGTATTAATAAAATTAAATTATTATTGGGTAAACAAACGGATAACTCACGTGTAATACGGTCGGTCAATCCGTTCGAGTTTCGGCCGCGTCCGGCGACCTTTTTCAAGGATGCGGCCGAAACTCGAGTCGAATTGATCGACCATATTACAAGTGTATCCGTTTATCCAATAAATATTTTACTTTTAACTTTTATGATTCTATTCTTGACCGCCATCCCGCCTGATGTTAAGCGACGATCGTTTTACGATGGAGCGTGTTAACCTAGAAAATACCGATTCATTCTCGAATTAAAGACACCAAGATTTTAACCATGGGATAAAACCCACTCAGGCAATGGCAGCCAAGATGTTTCTAGCACAAATGTAAAGACAAACCTCTGTTGAAAACACAGATAAAGTAACAAGTTTGGAGTGAAACTAGTTCAAATACAGTAAAAAGAACACATTTGGAGTAAAACCAGTTCCAATACAGAAAAATGTAGGTACGAATTTGGAGTAACACCAGTTCTAAAACAAAAAAAAGATACCAATTTGTACTAAAACCATTTCTAATTTAGAAAAAGATAACGAGTTTGAGTTAGTTACTTCTGATACAGAAAAGTTTGGCGTAAAACTAGTTCTAATATCGAACATTTGATCACACTTAAGAACCTTCCATTTCATAATACGTTCTGTGCGACCTTATATTTATGAAACTCATATTTTGTTTATACTACACATATTTATGTAAAATAAACAAACTTTGTGTTGACATAACTTACGATACTTATTTTGCACTGTGAAAATAAACAACCGACATCATTTTAAAAATTAAACTTACCTGATTTTAGAAAAACTTCTAAAAATGAGACACTTATTAGGCCTGGTGCAGTGGCTAATTCAGCTGAGCGTCTTAAACGAAACAAATATGCAAACCTCATATTTGCAAGATGTGTGGTTCAGATCAGGCAATCAGAAGTGGTTACATAGGTATTTAGGCCGGTTGGTGTTGAGACATTGGGCCTGTGGGGGCTGGAAGCTCGCTTTGTTTTCAAAAACCTTTCCGAGCGCTTGGTCAATGTGACATGTAACCAAAATGTTGGCATTTATTTGGCCTGCTTGATCATACTACCAGCATATTGGGTATGCTTCCAACTGGTAGTGGGTTGAACATTTTGAGTAAAGATATAGATAATTTATCAATAATATGTATATTTTGCACACAGAATGTTACACGAAAGTTATACATAAAAAACATCACAAGATAGTAGAAAAGGATTACTGATAACAAAGTTTCTGTACATCAAAAACATTTCGCGGCCCTCAAGTTATGCTCCGAGCTTGTATCTTGAGACTCTGGTGCGAAGTAGCACAAATCTTCCTGGGCAAAATTTGGCATCATTATCTTTAGGCTATCTTTGGTCTATGTACAATTATTAAGATGTGCTTAGTATAAATAGTCAATTAAGTTAGTATGTATTTAATCGGGTTAACGGGAAACTCACGTGTAATAAAATATCAATCAATCCTACTCGAGTTTCGGCCGCGCCCGGCGGCCTTTTTCAAGGAGAGAGTGAGGAGAGTGGAGAGGAGAGTGCACGCGCGCCGAAACTCGCGTCAGAATGACCGACCTCAATTAAATATGTGCAACAATCACGTTAATTTTAATACTAAAAAGTTAGTGTGTAATAAAAATTATATTTCTCATCGTAATTTACTTTTGTTAACAAAGGACTTACTAAAGATTTTTCCACATTGCAAACAGCATAACGATAAGCGTGTTGGACTAAAAAACTTCAATAAAAAAAAATTGATGGATAATTCACACACAACACCATCTGGCCCCAAACTAAGCAAAGCTTGTACTATGGCGGCCAAATAGCTGATATAATACATAAATAGTTTTAAAGCAAAGTTTTTTTAAAAAGCAAGGTATCCACCTCGATTTTTTTCTAGAGTGCGCACTTGCCCACTCTAAAACGAGTCTAGGGTGGGTAACTTGTAATAAAAATTTCCAGTAGTGAAAATATCCTCGTATCTTGTTAATTTATCATTATCTTGCATTTCCTAGTTCTAGTATTCAAAATGAAAAGAAAAAGTTACATCGGAAGTTTGTAAAACATTCGGTTATCAGTAGTAAACTATTAGCGAAACTAGTTCGAATCGACAAATGTTTTCTCTCTTTCATTCTACAGATGGTAGAGCGAGATGAAATTAACTGGTCAAATGTGGGTATATTGGAGACAGGGTTCCGGCGAAAATCGGACATTAATCCTATTAATATCATAAATGTTAACATTTTGATATTTGTTGCTCATTCACGTCGTAACATGAATGGGTCGGGTTAAACACAGATAAATTAAAGTCTAGAAGAACGCATAGACTTTTTATCCCGGATAACTTTCGATGACGATTCGATGCAATATTATTATTTTGGCTGCCCTAGTGGCTTAGTTGGTAGTAGCCCTGCCTGCGAAGCCGAGGGTCGTGGGTTCGATCCCCACCCAGTGCAAATATTTGTGTGATGAATTCAAATGTTTGCACTGTGTCTGGGTGTTTCTATGTATAATAAGTATGTATTTAAAACTATATAAGTATTATATCAGCTATCTGGCTGCCATCACACAAGCTTTGCTTAGTTTGAGGTCAGATAGTGTTGTGTGTGAATTGTCCACCAATATTTATTCTTCTTCTTCGTGTCGATGATGTTGTCTTTTTTTGTGTGTGTGTGAGTCTTTTAAATTTTTGCTGCCCAGTATTCCGCAACTGTGACTCCTGGTATCGAGGCCTCCATCAGGTCGGTTCTGGTGCAGCTGGTTGGACACCGCGGGCATGACAGCAGGTGCTGCATGGTCTGAGTGGCACCACAGTCGCACAGTCAATATTTATCTATTATTTATATTTATTAAATGGGAAAGTTATACATAAATAAATAACTATTTGTTGGGATGCAAGGTGCTCCTTGATGGGGGTCATTACTCACGGCGTCATGACAGAGTACTTGAAATCATACGTGAAGCCATGAGCCTTTCAGTAGCTAGAGCCCAAAAGGGATTGACGACAAACAAAAGACAAATTAACTTTGTAAAAGCAGGCTCAACTTCAAACTCCAGGAACAAGCCTTACTCAATCCTGGGTACAGCACCTGATTGGACTATTTTAATGGACACGTATGAAAAGCACTACAAAATCCCAGAGGATGTGGGTGTTTCGTCATCCAGACCGGACATTTTCCTTTTTCTAGAGCTACGAAACGCATAGTCCTTGTAGAACTTACCGTACCGTGGGAAACTAATATACCTAAAGACCACGCGATGAAACAAAATAAGTATTACGACCTCCTAAACGAATTAACAAAAACGGCTATGTAGTTAGTTTATACGCTGTAGAAGTGGGAGCGAGAGGTATACCAGCAAAATCTCTCTATAACCTACTGAAAGACCTTGGCTTATCCAGAAGTGCAGTAAGTTCTATACTAGAACGAGTATCTAAAAGCTGCACTAGTAGGCTCATATCAGATTTGGCTGGGCAGGGAGAGAAAAACGAGTGGTGAAGGTGAGTGTTGATGTACGTCAGAAAGGGGCCCCTTAAACCTACGCCCGAGTCACAAGTCTCGGGAACTACTCGAGTTTTTTTTTTTCTCTCTCTGCCACACGATGGACCCGGCACCCGCACGGTGAATCCATGGAATGCTAAGAAGATCGTCTCAAACAAAATGACAGCCCGGAGAGACGGGATGACGCTGGAAAGACAGATGGCTGGTGGAAAAGACATCTGACGGATGGAAAGACATCTGACTGTTGGAAAGACAGCCGAGGGTGAAGGCCTAGCAAGCCAAGCCCGGGAATTAAATCGCTAAAAGTCCAAATAAGAATAATACCCCTGGGACAGTCCGAGAGGCGGGGCGGAAGATCTGTCCACCGTGTGATAGTAATAACGACCCTGGCGCGAATACGGATTTGAGATGCCCTGTGTGCGGGAAAATTTACAAGAGACGAGCCTGGTACCAAAAGCATTTAAAGACACACGATGGTGTTGAAGCACGACAGCCGTCGGTCAGTACTTCGACAAACACTATGGATAGAGTTGACCCTCATATATCCCAAGGTGAACCATCGAGTGAAAACTACCAGGAGTCCATTGTCATCAGGACACGTCTTGGCATTCCCAGTTTAAAAACTCTACCTGGAAAGTTCATGACGAAAACTTGGCGATCTTACTAGAACATCCTGGGCCAAAACAAGACCTAAACAGCCAAGTAGAAACTTTCCAGGACACATATATACATACTTCTCGGAACATTACCCACCATCAACTTGTTATGCTCAAAATAGCAAGGAAAATATGTTCAAAATGAAATTGCGGAGGAAGAAAAGAGTTAATAAAACGTCTTCGTGTAGCTAAAACCATGGGCGATAACCATCTAAGTCACCAACTGTCCAGGGCTCTAAGATCAATCCTTAAATTAATACAAGGAATATCGCTTCAAATTAGTAAAATCGTGATAATTTTAACAGAGCTAAACACGAAGTAGACTTTGATAAAACCCTTTTCAATACTCCAAAAATATTTTCAGGGAGCAAAATGGAAAGCTTATCTTGACTAACGCGCAAATTTACGATCACTTTAAAAGCACATACGAAGTGCCTAAACGCGGGAGCTCGTACGTAGAACCAAACATCCAAAGACCTAATGATCCTCTGACAAACTTTCAAAGCACCCCACCTAGTGAAGAGGAAGTAAACTATCAAATTAAAAGAAAACTACTAAATCAGCTCCTGGCCCAGATGGCATTCCTTACTTAGTGTATAAAAAGTGTCCATCAGTTCGTAAACATATCTTGAATATATTCATTAATATCTGGTCAAGAAAGCAAGTCCCAGTAGCATTCGGAAGAGCAATTTTGTCCTCATCCCTAAAAAGCAGGAAGTAACTCATCCCAAAGACACCAGACCGATAGCCCTAACCAATACAATTTCTAAAATCTTTTCAGTATATTGCAAACAAAAATGACCACATTTATGACTAGCAATAAGTATTTCAGGCCCAATCACCAGAAAGGGTTCTTGCCTGGTATTTCTGGATGCCTGGAACACAATACATTACTAGCAGAAAGTTTGAAAGATGCCAGAACACATGAGAGGCAAATAACAGTCTGCTGGATAGACCTAGAGAACGCGTTTGGTTCTGTCCAGCATGAACTTATGATATTTGCCCTAAAATGGTATAACTTTCCTGCTGAAATTGTTGACATAATTAATTCTTATTATTGCCACTTAAAATTCGTCATAGCAGTAAACAAGGAATACACAAAACCACTTGAATACAATGTAGGACTATTCCAAGGGTGCTGCTTATCACCAATAGCATTTAATATAGTTATAAATATTTTAGTAGACAAAATAATATCCCGTGAAAAGAAATGGGGCTACCGGTTTAAAATCAACAATAAGTACACTGAGTCAATCTTGGCCTTTGCGGACGACCTTGCAATACTTACACGTAATCCTAAACAGTGTCAAGAATTGTTGAACGAAGTCGATGAGTTCTGTACATGGACGGAGGGAATGAGGACAAAACCATCAAAATGTCATTGTCTTTGTCTGGGTAGACGAAATACCAAATATACGTCTTACGATCCGGGACTCTCCATAAGTGGCCAAGGAGTTGCCACAATTGCAGAGGCAGTGCCTTTCAAATTTCTTGGTAGAAAGATAGATCACAAAGGACGTACACCATCATTAGAGGTGGTTGTTGAAAACTTCATGAACAACCTCAATAAGGTAGACCAGCAGCCTATCAGCAATATCAAAAAGCATGGATATATGACAACTACCTCACATCACGTCTCACTTGGCCTTTCCTAGTATATGACATCGGTAAAACTCTCCTGGCAAAGCTAGATGCCAATGTCATAAAGATATTGAAGTCATGGTTCGGATTGGCACATCCGGCTGATCCCTCTACTCTTTTTAGGGATCAAAATAGTTTTGGGCTGAAACTAAAGAAACCGTCTGAACTTTACAAACACCTAAGAGTTACAAAAACGCATGTTTTGGGAAAGTCATAAGACGACTTAATTACATCTCTCCCAAAAGACAAAACTGCTTCAGACCTGGAATCTAGACTTCAATTCCATAAACAATTTATGGCAGGTGCACAAGTAAATACTGCTGGGTTGGGTGCGAGAAGGAAAGGGAAGACCGAGACATGGTAAAAACCTTTCTACAACAAGACGAAAATAACGGTTACAAAGTGCACGCTATGAATTTAGAAATGCAAAGTGAGTGGTTAACCATAGGTGAGTTCTGTATCCCATTAGCTCTAAAGTGGCGCACCTTGATCTATGACTGGTCTCCTGCCTTATTAAAATTTTATCTAAATGCATTCCAAATGACCCTCCTGACCAGAGTAACTTGGTAAGGTGGGGAAAAGCCTCTGAAAAATGTTGCTATACTTGTGGAGAGGCGATATGTACAGCAAGGCACATATTGGTGGGATGCAAGGTGCTCCTTGATGGGGTCATTACTCACGGCGTCATGACAGAGTACTTGAAATCATACGTGAAGCCATGAGCCTTTCAGTAGCTAGAGCCCAAAAGGGATTGACGACAAACAAAAGACAAATTAACTTTGTAAAAGCAGGCTCAACTTCAAACTCCAGGAACAAGCCTTACTCAATCCTGGGTACAGCACCTGATTGGACTATTTTAATGGACACGTATGAAAAGCACTACAAAATCCCAGAGGATGTGGGTGTTTCGTCATCCAGACCGGACATTTTCCTTTTTCTAGAGCTACGAAACGCATAGTCCTTGTAGAACTTACCGTACCGTGGGAAACTAATATACCTAAAGACCACGCGATGAAACAAAATAAGTATTACGACCTCCTAAACGAATTAACAAAAACGGCTATGTAGTTAGTTTATACGCTGTAGAAGTGGGAGCGAGAGGTATACCAGCAAAATCTCTCTATAACCTACTGAAAGACCTTGGCTTATCCAGAAGTGCAGTAAGTTCTATACTAGAACGAGTATCTAAAGCTGCACTAGTAGGCTCATATCAGATTTGGCTGGGCAGGGAGAGAAAACGAGTGGTGAAGGTGAGTGTTGATGTACGTCAGAAAGGGCCCCTTAAACCTACGCCCGAGTCACAAGTCTCAGGAACTACTCGAGTTTTTCTCTCTCTGCCACACGATGGACCCGGCACCCGCACGGTGAATCCATGGAATGCTAAGAAGATCGTCTCTAACATTTTACGTCTAAATTATTTAAAAATGCAGAGTGAATCTGCTGGTAGGACACACCGGATTATATAACACAGTGCCAATCAACTGTTTTACTAATATTATAAGTGCATTAGTTCAGATGTTTTGATGTTTGTTTCTTAATCACATCGGAACATTGGAGCGGATTGTGATGAATTTTTAAACACACTTAGATTACGGTTTGAATTGACACATGAACTTTATCTATATTT
This sequence comes from Ectropis grisescens, assembly GCA_017562165.1. Lineage (NCBI taxonomy): Eukaryota > Metazoa > Arthropoda > Insecta > Lepidoptera > Geometridae > Ectropis > Ectropis grisescens. Next base: position 12,868,715 of record CM029792.1, on the reverse strand, counting down.
CTATAATACAACATTATTATTAATATCACGATAAAATAACGGGAACGGGAACTAAAACCGCTAAACCCGGTAAAACCGCCGGGCGCTGCAAATATGAACGTAAAAAGTATACATTCCTGCCTAGCAGTGCACTGAGCTCGTCACCTGGATATAAAAAAGATTTTTCTGTTCGTTGATTTTAGAATACAGAATGTAACCTGGAATAGCACATCGGCTCTCTTTTATCCCGCAAAAACAACGAGAACAGAAACTACCCGGACCCGGGAAAACCGCGACATAATAAAGTCGAGAGTTTGTTTTTCATCATAAAAAATGCCCAACGAGCCTAAACTAGTTTTAACTTCAAAAACGTTAACAAGGGTTCTTTATTTCACAACGAAACTCTAAACATATCAGAAAAGTTGTGAAAAGTTCCTTTATCTTTTGCTCGCCAAGAATTCTTAGAAATTGGTAGCCTAAAACTATCACATTTTTGAGTAAAGTCGAATTAACATAGACGTGTTCGTCGTTTGAAATGTCAAACGATGTTAAAGCGACTACATTATTTATACGTAATGTATTGGAATATGAAAGCATAGATTTGATTTTTGCCTAAAATAAATTATTTTCTAATCACAGTAATTTCTAATAATTGTAAAATAATCAGTTTTGTTTTTACCATTTAGAAAGATGAGATTTCCACCTTGTTCTTTTTTTCTCAGTGTATTTAATGTACAATTATTCTGTTCTCACGTAAGTTGAAATGATATAATTATTCTGTTCTCACGTAAGTACCCAATCGAAATTATATCATTATTTTTTTAAAGAGTGAAAGGTGATTTTCTGGGTTTGGGCGTGTTTAGACATTATCTACATCATTTTTAGCTAGCTTATATAATAAAATATATCGTGTATATATTTTATTTTTGTCTGACAACATCTGTTTAGTAAAACAATACTAATAAATTCATTATTAAGAGACTGAATGCAGAAGGTGGTCATCCACGACACAGCACGCATATTCAGGAGGTTCCGGCAGCCCTAACCACCGGTAGCTTGGGCCCCGCTACTAGCGGCCATCTAGGTTTAAGTTTTTATGTTGTTTTTATTGATATTGTATAAACTTAAACATGGGAACAATGAGTAAATCACTGAATTATGAATATTTTCAGGTTTTCGCAATTTCCCAGGAAACAACTTATCCATTAGGAACTATTTTTGGAGAAAACGCTTACCTTGTTACTCCATATGTGGTAATATTATAATTTACGTAATTTTCATAGCACTTGTTGAGTATTGTAATATTATACGAGTAATTTACGTAATTGAAAATTACACATCATGCCCGAGCGACACGAGGCTAGTTTTTCGAACTAGCATAGCAAGCTAGTCTCAGCAAGCTAGCAAGCTATTCTCAGTAAGCTAGCAAGTACGTCTAGCTTCGTGTAGACAAACGACAAGACACAAAGACTAGCGTTGCGCAGCGTTGTCTACTCGAAGCTAGAAGTACTTACTATCTTGCTAGCTTACTAACACCAGCTTGGTAGCTTACTAACACCAGCTTGGTAGCTTACTAACACTAGGTTGCAATCCTAGCTTTAACAACTAGCCTCGTGTAGTTGGGGCATAATGGTTACTAACACTGAGCAACGCTGGCTTACTAACACTAGCTTGCTAGCTTACTAACACTAGCTTGCTCGCATACTAACACTAGCTTGCTAGCTTACTAACACTAGCTTGCTCGCATACTAACACTAGCTTGCTAGCTTCTTGCTAGCTTACTAACACTAGCTTGCTAGCTTACTAACACTAGCTTGCTAGCTTACTAACACTAGCTTGCTCGCATACTAACACTAGCTTGCTAGCTTCTTGCTAGCTTACTAACACTAGCTTGCTAGCTTACTAGCTTCTTGCTAGCTTACTAACACTAGCTTGCTAGCTTACTAACACTAGCTTGCTAGCTTACTAACACTAGCTTGCTCGCATACTAACACTAGCTTGCTAGCTTACTAACACTAGCTTGCTAGCTTCTTGCTAGCTTACTAACACTAGCTTGCTAGCTTACTAACACTAGCTTGCTCGCATACTAACACTAGCTTGCTAGCTTCTTGCTAGCTTACTAACTAGCTTGCTAGCTTACTAACACTAGCTTGCTGGCTTACTAACACTAACGCTGGCTTACTAACACCCAACGCGCTCGCATACTAACACTGGCTTGCTGGCTTACCTAACACTGACGCTGGCTAGCTTGCTGCTTACTAACACCAGCTTGCTAACTTACTAACACTAGCTTGCTGGCTTCTTGCTGGCTTACTAACACCAACGCTGGCTTACTAACACACTAGCTTGCTCGCATACTAACACTGGCTTGCTGGCTTCGCTAGCTTACTAACACTAACTTGCTGGCTTACTAACACTAACTTGCTGGCTTACTAACACTAACGCTGGCTTACTAACACTAACGCTGGCTTCTTGCTGGCTTACTAACACTAACGCTGGCTTACTAACACTAACTTGCTCGCATACTAACACTAGCTTGCTGGCTTCTTGCTGGCTTACTAACACTAGCTTGCTGGCTTACTAACACTAACGCTGGCTTCTTGCTGGCTTACTAACACCTAGCTTGCTGGCTTACTCGTTATTTATTTTTAGCCACTCATAAAGACTGCACTATCTGAGATGGAAACCGTATCACCGCACCGAAAGCCAAAAATCAGAAGAAGAAAAAAGAAGTTTAAGAGAAAACATAAAAAGCAGAAACCAGAAATAACAGTCGTAAACGACGAGGAAACTGCTACGGCTAGAATAATTAAAAAGATAAGGAAACATAAGAAATCCAAAAACGCTTCATTGAAACGTGAAGATGTAGATGTCGTTGATTCAGATACTGTTGCCAATAGCTCTGTTGATAATGATGGGGTTAGTAAACCAGTTTTTTTGTAGTATAGATGAAAAGACGAACAGGACATGTATGTCCTGCATGTATGGTACACCTTATGGTAACCAAACATATCGGCCCCTAACAGCGCAGTGGCACGCAGCTATTGGGACGTAATGTTAAATATTATGTTGGGTTATCACTAATTGGGATGACGCATGACGGCAGGATCAAAAATATACCATTCTAATTAGATCGTCAAGTACATTATGGAAAGACACGGGACACATTTAACCAGAAATTTTTTTTTTTTTCTGTTTCAGACTAAAATGATGATGTTTCAACAGCGCAAAATACCAAAGGCGCAATCCGAAGCCAACAATCAACAACAAACGAAAGTAAAAAGAAAAAAGAAATTTAAAAAGAAACATAGAAGATTCAATAATCCACAAAGATCAACTCCGAAAAATGTAGGGAATATATCTACGACAAAGAAGATAAAAAGGAGATTTAAAAAAAAAGTCATTAAAACTACTTCAAACTTTCAAAGTTCTGAGAAGGATCTCTCGGATAGTGGTAAAAAATCTTCTGGTAAATCTAGGGAGAGAAAACCACTCGACATTGTAGTACATATTAAAATGGATGATTAAATAAATATTGACCGTTTTATTTCGTAGTTTGTTTTTTAAATGGGTAAAATTCTCGGCTTTTCGGCTCTAGCCACGTATAAAGCGTTCTACGCATCATTTGATGATTCGCAATCTCCACTTTAAGGCAAGTCTAACCTAACGTTATCAGTAAAAAAGGCAACAGTTGCAAAAGGCAATCAATGCCGGAACCTCTTAAGAGTTAGAGTTCTCATCAACGCTTATTGGGCTTTTTCTGATACATAGGTATCAATGATTTGTTGAAGCTCAAAGCTCAAAGACACTGGGTCTTTGAGCTCACAGATGATATCACTGTTGTAAAAAGTTACATACCTACCGCTCACGCCAATGGACAACAAACCCATGAACTGAGAGAGAGTATCAAGCGCATCTAAACTTGGCCTTCGAGGCAGTCTCTGTAATAGACGATGACAATTTTGACGAGAGAAAGATGTAGACGTATCGTTCCTACGCAAAAAAGAGCCAGTTTCAGCTGACTGGAATTTTCTATTTGTCTCTTTTCGGATTCCAATTATTCAATAATTATTCAATTCGATTTTCATCGAATTCAAGGATTAATTAAATATACTGCTAAATGACTAGATTCCTCTCAAAGGTACGAAGCGGTTTTCAGGTCTAAGTTGTTGCTCCTATTATACCAAGCACAGATTATTTGCTCTTGTGTGGAATACTACTATTGTTCATACCTTTGATATTGGTCGGCTAAGTACCAGTTGGATGCCCTGGAGTAGACTAAGATACATAGATAAAAAACTAATAGGCAGCGTCCTTGTTGATGAATCTTTTTTTTTTCAATACTCAATCATTTTATTGCTAACATTATGGTACATTTGATGGTCTTATTTAAACATATAGTATGAAATAGTTTCCATAATGACCCCCTGATTGGGTGTGGCAATATAATTAATGTCATTGAATTGATGTTGTTCGAAACAACAGGCTTCAAAGTCTTGAACTTCGCCATCGCAAAGTTGCTAACCTTCTTTATGGGTTTCATTTTGGTGAGTTTGCAGCTGGTCTCCATGATCGAATACCACCTTGCTATCTTTCGTATGGGTACTCTCACCACGAGAGCGCTAAGTCCATAATCCACCAAGGTGGATAAGTGTGACACGGTGACTTTCGTAGAACATTCTTGTTTGTATGTAGGAAAAAGACTCAGATGTGCAGGTGGGATTCAAACAAAAGACCTTATGATTATGAAATCTGATGTTTTTACCACTAAGCCACTACTAGTTTTAAAACCCATAAAATAAAAGCTGTAATTTTTGAAAACTGTATTTTAATTACGCATTATTATGTAACATAAATTTATTTCTCCAAAATACGGAGCTTCTTTTTGTAGAATTAGAATTCGCGTTTTTCATTTTTATCGTTTTGTGTTTCAGTATTTGAATCATAGTGTTCAAATTATCGGCTATTTGGTTGAATTGGTATTTCGGCATCCTTTTCCTCACTTCTGGGAACCTCGTCCGAAGTTCCTTGACTATATGGTCCACTACGCTTTCAGTGATTGCTTGCACGTGCCTTGCATACTGGAAACATTTAACGAAATAATGCATATACTCTAAATAATTAATGATTCAGCTTTAACCTTAACATTAAAACTTATACATGACTAACATTATTCATTAACAGTTCACCGAAGATTTCTTTCATTCACGAACGAGACGCTTCAGTTCAATTCACAGCCCACGGAAATCTGTATGTGTTGCGCCAAAATTTTTTCACTTTAAATGTCTTCACTTTAATAGCTTATTACCAATCCTATTATTCCTAAAGTGACGACATCACGTAACACTTACTCGTTTATGCTTCATGTAATCTTCATAGCTATCAAAGTCGATAATATTTTTCCCCCCTGGGTAAAATATCTGTAAAAAAGTTGTGATTAAAAGGCTATTAGGCTATATTTAGCTGACTGAATTTAGTCGCTACTACATTCAGCGAAGTGTAATAAATACCATTCAGTAAGCTAGCATTCTAAATTCAGAAGCTAGAATAGCTTGTCTAAATTCGTTTCTGAATTCAGTTAAGTCAATTCAGTAGAATTTAGCCAAGTGTAATAACCCTTTAAGTCATCCATCAACTTTAATCGCATACGTAATGGTTAAATTTTTCACATAGTTTTTTAATTCACTCGTTTATTATCTGTTATAGGTTTTCACTTGACCGCCATCTTTTCAGCTAGTATTTTTTATAGCATAAAGTGATGAGACGATCAGAACATATTTATGCTGGATTATAAACAATACGCCTGCCTATAACAGCACAGTGACACGCAGCTATTAGAACATGAAGAGTCCAAATCATTACCTTGCACTACACTGCGCTCATCACCCATATTAATTAGCTCTATGCTGTGTAATTTCTCTGTTTGTCTTTCAATTCGGAACACATTGATGTTATCACATGACTGCTTGGTGGTAGAACAGCTAGCAAAAGTGTTACACTTCCCCAGTTTGACTGCATAGAATCCTACAATTACATAGAAGGAATATCAACTAGTATTTAATTATAATATTTCTATAATAACCTTATCATCGCTGTAAATTGATGTTGCACATTGTAGCAAACAAGTTAATAAAATTAACACTTTAAAAAAACACTCTCATTTTGTAATCAACAGATTGTATTCGTTTAGACTTCATTTATTTATCTGATACTTCTCAAATTAGTAGTATTCAAACTATTTTTATGTATGTATGATATGTATCCATCACTAATAACAAAAGTTATTCCAAAATAAAAATTAGATTTATAACGAAAATTTGTCTTATCATTGCAATTGTTGCCTTCGGTGTAACGTTGTTAGGTTTATTTTAGGTCAATCCTTTCATTTCCGTATAAACCGTATATTTCAAGAATGACTTTTACTGACAAATTCTGTTTTCAAACTGATTGCAAAAACTTTTTTGACCATTTGTTTTTTTCCATTCCAAAGTCATATTAAAGATGTTTGAAAATAGAACATTACAAAAACTGTTTCGGTTTGACCAGAAAGTTTAAAAACATTAGTGTGGCGATAAACGTGACTTTTGAAAATATTTTGCAAATGTATGTTTGTGTGTGTTTAAAAGGCATGTAGTGTGCATTTCTTGTGCGTTTGATGTTCGTTGTAGAATTTACAAAATAAAATGTATATTTTTTTCATTTATTGTAATTAAATAAATAATTCAACCGTACATACCTTTCCATAAAATGAATTGATTGATCTGGGTAACTAATTTTACTATACTATATATATTACCTTTAGTTTGGATGCATAGTTTTTTTTAAATAAAGAGTGATGGGATGAGAAGGAGATGTGCCTGATGGTAAGCAACATGCCTGCCACAAAACAGCACAGTGACACGCAGCTATTGGAACATGAAGAGTCCAAATCATTACCTAGGACTGCACTGCGATCGTCACCCAGAGATCGAAGATGTTATATATCTAAGCCCTGTAATTTCTGTGAAAACGTTGCCCTTCAAACCAGAACACAGTAATATTTGCACATTACTGCTTGGCGGTAGAATAACAGGCAAAAATAGTAATAGTCAACACAGGCTCAGTGGTGGGTTCGATTTCAACTTAGGAAAAATATTTGTGTGATGAATTTAAATATTTGTCCTATGTCTGGGTCTATGTATGTACCTATAGTTAGCATTTAAAATTATTAGTACCTGGTTGACCGAGCTTTGCTCGGTTTTTTTAAATGATATTTAGGCAGGTACGAGTTCGTAGTGATGACTTACTTGAATTAAAATGCGTTTATAAAAGGCTCTACGTATAAGATTATCTCAGAAAAAAAATAACAAAAAGAAAAATCCCGAGTGAAACCATCAGGCTTCGAACTGAGGCCTGTTGACTCCGACGGCGGGCATATTCCGTCTGCGCCATTTAGACTTAAAGAACAGTGGCGAAATAAGTTATCGTATTCTAATGACATTGTAGGAGTTTTTCATTGTCTAAAAACGCGCATAAAATGATGTTTTCAAAAAATAAAACCTAGCTAGATCGATTTATCGTCCCTGAAACCCCTTGTATACATAATTTCATGAAAATCGTTCGAGCCGTTTCCGAGATTCAGATTATATACATATATATTTTTTATTTCTTGTTTATTTGATGTTCGTTGTAGAGTTCGCAAAATAAAATTTATGTTTTTCCATTTATTGTAATTAAATAAATAATTCAACTATACATACGTTTCCTCAAAATGAATTGATTGATCTGGGTAACTAATTTTACTTTACTATAAATATTAATTTGGATGTATAGTGTTTTTCAACAAAGAGTGATGAGACGAGCAGAAGATGTGCCTGATAGTAAGCAGCATGCCTGCCACAAAACAGCACAGTGACACGCAGCTATTGGAACATGAAAAATCAAAATAATTACCTAGCACTGCACTGCGCTCATCACCTAGAGATCTAAGATGTTATATCTCTCAGCCCTCTAATTTCTCTATATATATATATATATATATATATACCTACAAGAATTGGTCGTTTAAAGGTATAAGATTTAAGTATGATATCAGCAAACCGGTCCTCATAGTACAAGCTTTGCTTAACTTATTAACTGTTATTCTACTGTCAAGCAGTAATGTGTAAACATTACTGTGTTCCGGTTTGAAGGGCAACGTTCCCAGAGAAATTAGAGGGCTGAGAGATATAACATCTTAGATCTCTAGGTGATGAGCGCAGTGCAGTGCTAGGTAATTATTTTGATTTTTCATGTTCCAATAGCTGCGTGTCACTGTGCTGTTTTGTGGCAGGCATGCTGCTTACTATCAGGCACATCTTCTGCTCGTCTCATCACTCTTTATTGAAAAATACTATACATCCAAATTAAAGGTAATATTTATAGTAATTAATATTTATTGTAAAGTAAAATTAGTTACCCAGATCAATCAATTCATTTTGAGGAAACGTATGTATAGTTGAATTATTTATTTAATTACAATAAATGGAAAAACATAAATTTTATTTTGCGAACTCTACAACGAACATCAAATAAACAAGAAATGCACACTACATGGCTTTAAACACACACAAACATACATTTGCATATTAATATCATTATTACAAGTGCTACTCACTCATCTATTTGAAGTCGGTGCCAGTCAGGCCAAAAAATACTATGTAGGTATGTGGTAGGAAGGCATATCTACTACCTGTTAGACTTGGCTAACAACAACTTCAAATAGATGAGTGAGTATCAATTAGTAGGTTTTGAAGTCGGTTTAATTTATTGTACGAAAATAGTTTATTTTACCCTGTTTAGTGCAAAACAAGTTTTAATTAACGCTTTTACCTAATTCCGCATTGCAGGTTCGAGCTTCATAACTTTTGTGAAATCTACAATTACGTCACCCAGAAAATTGTATGCGAGTTTTAGTTTTTGGTTTATATTTCATAAATCACTTGACCGATTTCGATAAGATTTATATGGGATCATGCGGAATGCATACCCATTCGGACATAAAAATAAATTTTAAAATCGGTACGAAGGTTCTCGTGAAATCAGGTAACATACACAAAAAAAACAATACATTAGGGTCGAATTGATAACCTCTTCCTTTTTGGACGTCAATTAAAAAGCCCTAAGATCTGCAAGCAGACTTACGACGAAATACTCAAAATTCTGTTCAAGTAATGTAAGTAGTTAGGTATGTTGTACAGTGTAGCTCTCATTATAATTCCGTTGTGTTTAAACAAAGTAATTTCGTATTGAGAGAAAAGGGGTTTGAGTTGATATATTAAATTGTGTGAGAAGACCATCTTAGAGAAAAAAAAACACCCAGAAATAAAAGATATTAAGTCTCGCAAGCCCTACAATTTCTGTGGAAAAATTGCCTCTCAAACCGGAACACAGAGATGTTCCCGTTTGAAAGGCATTGTTTCCAGAGCAATTACAGAGCATATAAAATATCTGGGTGACAAATGCAGTGCAGTGGCTTGTGAATGATTGCTGCTGAGCTGGGCGGTACTGTGCTGTTGTGTGGCAGGCATGTACCTTACCATCAGGCACATGTCCTGCTCATCTCGTCGTTCTACACTATACTATGTTTAAAAATATGGCTCTTAATGCGTGTTTGTTGTTGCGTAGGTATGCCTCTAATTGTCTTAACTGTTTGTACAAGATATGCTCACAAAATTTTGCTACGATTGGCAATACACTCGTATCTATAAGACGAAACACAATGATACAAAAATAAATGCAAGCACTTAAAAGTAGTTTTATTTTCTTAAACATAAAATACATAATAAGTTCTAAAAGGCAGACTACAGGGTTTTAAAATAGTTTACCAATATGTTTAGTATTAGGTACAATGTAATTTAGTTAAGCTGGGCTAACCTCACTGACACATATTATGTAGTTAACTAGTTAAGGGTTAACTTCTTGCGTGTATGCATACGTAGGCATGTACATGTACCTACATACACACTTTTAACAGCTGTTTGGATTTCGGATGGCTTTTAATGACATTTTGTAAGACCGGGGTTAGTATCCATGTAGAATCCTGGCTCTGCCGGTGTAAAGAGGGTTCATTTGGTTTTCAGGTCTGCTTGACTTCATAGCTCGCATATGTGGCGACCGACCCGGCTGAAATCAGCACATTACAATACAGATAATAAAATAGTGCAATACAGTACATATATCAATAACTTCTAGCCGTAAAACTATTTACTAACAAAGTAATAAAACAGTTTAAATACAAACTATGTCAAACTATAAAGCATGACCATTTTTAGCTAAAAACAACTTTTCAACTCTTCAAATAATTCACCCCGAACCGTTCCCGGCGCAAAGGTGAAATGACGCTCGCTGCGTTGCCGCGTTGAATGGCAATGGCCTAGGAACAAGCCGGATCGGGAGTTACCCGTATTCTCCTTGAGCCTACGCCCCAACTCTGAAATGAACCCATTATTTTCTGCTCCCCAACAACCCACTCTGCTAATTGAGTCACTAATCCATAATTTCATTAACAAATAATAGATTAGAAATGAACCAAAACATCAGATGTATGAGCAGCGATACAGACTACAAACTAATAACACTCTTCAGAGTAGCCAGGAGCCAGAATGCATATCACTTGTACTTATGCGCTGGTATAATGCTCTAATCCTCTAATGTTTTCGCGTTACCTTGCGCAGCGAAAGTTCTAATGAATTTGGCAGAATGCTTGGCACATCAGATTTATCTGGGCCATTGGAATATAAAATTTAGCTTTCAGTAAATGACGTATTTTACCATGTTTTTTTCATCGTTGATACCTCCAACCTGTCGTTAAAACGACCCGTTTTCAGCTTAGCGAATTCCTATTCATTCCTTTCTATGTTTATGTTAGTTATACAACCGATCCTAAAAATTTTACCTTCCCTAAAATGACGTAAGTCTGGGGTGACCAGGATCTCAAGTCTATACATGTATTTATGTGACGATACCTATGGCATTGGCATTGTCAGCATTATTTGGTTTAGACCGCCAACACGATTTTGCGAGCGAAATACGGCGACGAAAAAAGACGAACATTCCTTGAACTCTCATTCATTAAATTTGTCGTTTATCTTCTGTATTTTTAACAGAATTGCTAATATTTTAAGCCTCCTAAAGTTATATTAGATTAACGCCAATAAATTGAAAAGCTTGACAGCCTTATTATGAAGGATAATTTTAAATAGATCAGACTAATATTAATTAATTGATATTGGCATCACTGTCACTTTGCAAAAAGAGAGAACAATAAGTGGATTTAAACTTGTGTTGATTATTAAAGCACGAATTTAACAGCCTTTGAATTAATATGAAGCCCTGCGGTTTCACCACTATGTTTTCGGAACAAAAAGTAACCTCACATAGGTTACTTTTACTATTTTAGATCGTCATCAATCTGTGTTCTAATTTTTAACTCGATCCGTTCGGTCATTTCGACGTAATTGAGCAACAAACAAAACAAACTTTCACATTTATAATATTAACAAGATTAAGAAGATCTTCATGTTTGATGAAATTCTACTTTCATAAACTGCGTGAATTGTCTACATTCTTAGATATTAATTTCATGGAACAATGTATGACATTACCTATGTACTACAAAATTCGATAAATGATATGTCGCTTTATTTTAGTATATTTTAATTAAATTAAATTTATTCATTAAAAAATCTCAAACATCCAATTCAACAATCCTATCCTGAAAAATGATATCCTGAAACTGAATTTGCCAACATTTAAGAGGCGATTTAAAACACAACTTTTATGGCAAGTATTTAAAAAGACTCAAATTGATTACTATTTTTGGAGAAATATCGTGCCAAATTTAGTCATCATTAATAATGCTTACGCTCACCTCTTTTCTTCTATTATATTGTCTTCCATTTTGTAATTTCCTCTCCATGCTATCTAATTTGTCTTGATAGTATCTTCTCCGTTCTGCACTGAGAAGTTCTTCATTTACTTCGTTACCATAATAATTTCTATTTCTTTTATAATCTAAGCTATTACTTCTGTGTCTCAACTTTTCAAAATCGTTTCTAGGTGTATTTTTGTATGTTCTACGACCTTTGTATCCATTGTCAAATCTGCGTCGTACAAGTTCACTGGAAGTTACATAGTTTCGATTCCTTTGCCTATAATTTTCGTTTCTTCGTCGATATTTATCTCTACTACTGTAATTATTTTTTTGTCTTTTTGCCATAGATTTCTCGATATCATCAGGTTCGAAGTCACCCATCTCTACTTTTGAATACTTTTCATCGTTTCCAGTATCAGTCATGGGTTTAGTTTGATAAATTAGTTCGTCAATTAAATTATTCTTATCGTACGATGGTGGCAGGATACGAACGATGCTGTCTTCATCTTCACTTTTCTGTTCTTGGTTTTTCGTTGAATGATTATGATTTTTTTGGTTTGCTAGTGCATTTGCTGACTTACCAACTATTTTACCATAGATTTTCTTAATTTTAGCGTCAAAAATTTGTTTTTCTTTATCACGTAATTCTATGTGCTTTACTTCTTTTTCCAAAATATCCAGCAAATCCATGAACTTTTTATCGTTTTCTTCTGTAACTGTATTGCCTTCAGGTTTGTCCCTATCCCGAGATTGGTTTATTTCATCACTATCTTTGAGACTCATTATTTTTTCTTCAGCTGTATTGAGAACAGTTTCAGTTGTTAGAATATCGTGAAAGTGTACGTCTTCATGATGTTGTGTATTTTCGTTGTGTCTTTTATCATTATTAAATTTAATGGCGGTATGTAAATTATTGTGGTCAGATTGGTGTCTATCGCCTGGTAAAATTAATTTATTTTTACCATATAAATATCTGCTCACAAGCTGTTTGGCTGCTGAAAAATCTTTCCGTGGAATAACATCTCGTTTTATTGTTGATAAGAAATAATGAGAACCAGGTAGCTCAAATACAGGAGAGTTTGTAAATACACTTGATCTCTGAAACAAAACCAGGAATCGACATTTGAACATGCATTTGGCAGTAAATATTAGGGTAGTTTTCAATGAATTCAAGTATTATTGGCCAAGTCTAAAAAATACGAGTATGAAACGTGGTAGTCCAGTGGCTAGAACATCTGGTTTCACAATCTTGGAGTAACCGATTTTAATCCCGCTTTCGACTCTGAATATGCAAATGTATGAATTTGGTATCACTATTGACTTTAACGACTATGCATCGTAAAGAAACCTACATGTTCAAAGACATCTTTATTTCATAGTTTACCAAAATGCAGTTGGCCCAGCGTGGTGGAATATCCATAGAGTCTACTAAAATGGGCAGTTTAAGTTGAATAATTGAAAAACAAAACTTTTAAACTAACCTGTTCATGGCCTTGTGATTGTTTTGCTGCCTTCTCTGCATGGTTTGCACCTTTATGTCCGTTAGTACTGCTTCTATGTTCGTTTGTCTTTACTTTCTTTCTTTTACTCGTCTCAAGAGTGTGTTCAATTATTGCTCCCGGCATATCGAATTCTTGCTTTCTTTCTGTTACTGTGGTGCTTTGTAGTGATGGCCTGTCAAGAGTGATTAATTTACTATTTGAGTCTAAAGTAACTAGCTTATTGTGTACCAAAGTAAATTGTGCAATCACGTTTTGCTTTATAAGACAAGAAAATTATTACACTTATTATACACTAGGTCCACCCCGGATTCGCTAATACTACTACGTTACATTATAACCAAAATGTACCCTACATCTATGTTGTCTACACAGTTCAATAATATCTATTTTTACCGTTTTCTTTTCCCAATAGTGTTTCCACGTAGATGTAAATCAAGCGTTTTGCGGGACATTCGTAGAGCTCCCTGAAATTTTGATAAATACAACTATAGTTAAATAAGACAAGATATTATTAAAAATAAACAAAAGGTTCACGTGAAAAAAATTGATTTGACACAAACTACTAGATAGTTTTTGTAGTGGTCTCTGCCAAGAGTCCTACCACTACTAAAACTAATTTAACTTACATTAGTAGGATGATTTACCTATAAATATGTCACTAATTAAATATAACTTTGCAAAATTAAATCTTACCTTCTCCGCTGAAAGATTATTTTCGAATAATTCATCAAAACTGTCAAGAGGTTCCGTCTCGTGATTCAGCGATACATTCGTACGTCTGAAAATATATAATGTTTAATGTCAATAAGGCTGCGTTTCCACCAGATATGTATTGATGGATGCGTAGTGAGTGATTTGTTTGTAAAGAACCAATAATATCGCTTCATTTACCACGCCTCGGTCAGCACAGCTCTAGGGGAAACGACTCAGCGGAGCTAGATTGTTGATGGGCATACAAAAGAAGCGAGGGATATGTGCGAGAGATGTGTGCGAGGAATGTGTTGCGAGGGGTGTGTTGCGAGGTTTGCGACATACTGTACCAGCCAGTCCATAAACGCATCATCGCACCACACATTATGCACAGCTCCGCTACACATCCTCGCACGACACATTTACCTCGCTCAGCTTTGGTGAAAACCTCCATACATTTTCACAATACAGCTAAACATCCTCGCACGATATATTTCCCTCGCACGTCTCTTGTGGAAACGCAGCCTAAGAATTCATTAGACCACCAACTCGCTTGGTGGTAAACTATGACGTGGTTGAAATTTACATATACTAATTAATAAAAGCTTAAGACCGCACGGCAGAAGTCAAAACTTTATTACCTGAATTTTGCTTTAAAAGTATATAAAGTACTAGCGGCCCGCCCCGGCTTCGCACGGGTACATACACACACACACCCTTTTTTTGTATCGGGTTTAAAAAAAAGTAAAATTATAAAGGGAGTTTGAATTTTTTATGATTTTTTTTTATTAATGTTTTTTTGTATTTTTTATTTTAAAATTTTATACATAATTATATAATATTATTTACAAAAAAAAGCCATTAGTTTTAGTGAGTCAGAGCTTCCCTGTAAACGATATTTGAAGTAGTTTTATTTTGTGGCAGCAAAATAAATTGATTTTCAGGAGCTCCGACACGTGGGCCAACATACAGTTGGCCATAAGTGAAACATTCTTTTCGTAGGTCGATCCCTAATAATTCGAAGGTTTGGCCCTGGGACTTGTTAATAGTTAACGCGAAAGATGATTTAACCGGAAACTGAAGTCGTTTAAAAGGGATTGGCAGATCAGTTGGAATCATCGGTATCCTCGGTATATGAGCTAGTTGACCAGCTGCTGGGCCAGTGATAAAAGTTTGTTCAGCAAGCCGCTGCGAACGCTCGATACTTGACTCTCTAGCACGCGATTGCGACGCGTATTCTCTCCGACTTGCAAGGCGATTTTCAGTTTCTGATGAAGATTCCTCATTACGCCGTATTTTTATTGCCCTCGCCTGGGAACTATGTTTAGAAAGTTGATATCTTGATCTTTTTGGCATTTTAGGGCATTATAAAATGAAAAATAGAAGGAAATAAATAATTAAACAGGCTTTTACTAAATTTTTGCTTATTGAACTACCTATATGAAGTACTAAGTTGTTTGAATAATTAAAATATAATATTTATTATCAGGTAAGTAGTAAGTACTTATTGAAAGAAAATTAAAAAATGGGCGTAGAAAACTACCTTTTACTAAATTTTTGCTTAAATTTTGAACAGGAATGCATACCCATAAAATACTACTATAAGCAGTTTGAAAAGTTACATTAAAATATAATATTTATTATCATATACTTATTTACCTACGAAACGAATTTAAAGCGAATTCAAAAATTTTTCAAGCTAAAATCATACGATCACGCACACGACCGCTGCGTAGGGAGCCGATCGCGCGAGTGAGCCGCGCGGCACTTTATTTTATTACATTGACTCGCGACACTTTTTGTAGATAATGATGAGTTCTGCAAAGTCGTAGTAAATGATTTTGTTCTATCATCAATAGTTTTCGCAGCGCACGCGACGTAAGGAATTTTTCAGGTCTTTTTACACCTTATGTTACATTATTGGAGTTTTAGTAAGGATTCCTAATTTTTTTTTTTATATTATATAGCCTATGTTACTCGGGGATAATGTAGCTTTCCAAAGGTGAAAGAATTTTTGAAATCGGTCCAGTAGTTTCGGAGCCTATTCATTACAAATAAACAAACAAACAAACAAATCTTTCCTCTTTATAATATTATTAGTATTAGTATTAGTATAGAAGATCCCAGGGCCGCCAGACGTCACGTATTTTCTGATAGATGAAATGTGGACGATTGAGTAGAGTTAGTACGTACTAAGAACACATGCTTACCCGCTTACTTGCTTAGACGGCCAAGTTTGAGATATAAGACCCAGAAGATACATTACTTACTTCGCGTATTTGCTGATAACTGATTTTCACGTATGTTATAGGCAATATCTTTAAAAACAATGCATCAATACTCCCAGACACGAACAGACGCTTTAAAACTCCCAATTATACATTCCACATTTCATCCATCAGAAAATACGTGACATCTGGCGGCTCTGGGATCTTGGACATATAGTGGATCCTATTAGTAGGATAAATGTCAGTCAGTTTTTGTTTATTATTTACGAGTATAAATAATTCCACAGCAGTGAAAACAGCTAAGTGTGTCTGTGACTGTGTGTGGGTTGCTTATGCTATGTCTACAATAGCTTCATCTCCTGTTAACATGGACACCCAACAATGGCCGCGTGTTATATATGAGTTGACTAGTAGCGCTCGGCGTTTTCCCCGTGTAGTACCCGTTCCCGTTACTTTCCCTTTATTGAAAGTAGACTAAATGCTAGACCATAGAATAATGTTCTGTATACTAGACTACTAGACTGAAAACAAGTGGGTTGCAAACTTCCACATGATCCGTTTAGCCGTTCCTGCGTGACTGAGCAACAAAGTTATTAACAACCCATTTGTTTAAGTATAGAACACGGGGTTCTAATCTTATTTTGTCTGCTTCCCACTTTGAGAGTAAATTATTCTTCATTATTATTCTACAGCCAATCTAATTGTTCAATGGATCCCGACTGTTCAGTTGATATGTTCCTTTACTAGAATATGTTTTATTTTCTGCAATAGTATAAATTCAATAACATTTTATAGAATTCTAGACCACCAGAAATGTAAGTGCTTGTTTTATTCTTTTCAGTTTTTATAGTAGGTATGTAAGTACGTAGTTTGGTTCACTTTTTATGCAGTCCGTTTTTTTGAGTTTTTAAATTATATTTATTTTATTGCATGTATTTATAATATAAGTCATCGATATAAACCATTGGATGTGTCCTGAGCATCTTGAAATTGGCAACAAACTTACGTATGAAATGTTTCCTTGGATTTATTTGTGGTTTTTGAACTATTGGAACACTTTCTGAAGGCGCAGGAAGACATTTTATATATTTATGTACATAATGATCAAAATTAGTGATAGGTAAAACACCCGGCGTTCACCGCTCCCACAACTGACTAGACCGAAAAGAGTAAGGTCACTCTTCCCAACGATGTCATAATTCTGTGCGCCTGAAGTTTTTTTTTTTTTTTATAGGTTTACACTTGACCGCCATCTCGCCTGATGTTAAGCGATAATGTGGTCTACGATGGATCGTGTTTACCAAGAAAAAAAAACTCATTCACTCTCGATTTGAAGACACAAAGATTGTAATCATCGAGAGAAAACTCAGTCAGGCAACGTATTCCGCAGTCTAGACGTTCTTATCACAAAAGTAGAGTCAAATCTCTTCGATCGTGTCTTTGGAACATCAACCATGAATTGACGTCATTTTTTGAGCTGCGAAAAAGTTACATCGAAATTTTATAGGGCACATCTTATGATTTATATCGAGTATACAGTAGGATGTGAGAGTCAAGTTACCGTCCTGAAGTCACAAGTTTATCTGGTGGTGCGTCTTCCAGAGTAAATATGGGCAGTAGGACAACTGTTGGGTCACAGTTCATTCCCGCTGGGCAGGACTTGGCCTTTTGTGATACTATCTCTTGATGTGAATCTGTTATAGAAAGAACACACTAATTATTTCTTTAGTTTATGGCGCATAAAAGATGGATTGTAGTTGAAGTTCTGTTCACAAAACTTTTTCAGTCACCAAGCAAATATTACAAATATATGTTTATAAATATGTGCATAAAATACTAGAGAAACACTGAACATTTTAAAGGTTTCTAATGTTATGTCATAATTAAACACATCTTTTGCGCTTAGTATGGACATTGCAAATGCTGGCTGAACCTTACGAGATAGACCAAAGTGTTGCAATTCAGTATTGTAAATTTTAATCACTTTGATTAAAAAAGTGGTCAAGTGCGAGTCGGGCTCGCCCATGAAGGCTTCCGTAGCAGCAAGTAACATAACACAAAAGTTCTTGTACTTCATTGTTACTTTAATCAGTGTTTTAACAATCAACATCGTTTTTGATGACCTATCCATAGATATTCCAAATGTATGGTATTGAAAAAAAAAAAATGTTGAGCTTCAGTCCTATGTATGGGCCACCCACAAAAGTTTTTTTTTATTTTTTGTATTAAAATCTTAATGCGGTTCACCGATTACATCTACTTACCAAGTTTCAATAGTATAGCTTTTACAGTTTCGGAGAAAAGTGGCTGTGACATACGGACGGACAGACAGACAGACAGACATGACGAATCTATAAGGGTCCCGTATTTTGCAATTTGGCTACGGAACCCTAAAAACTCGACTCAGGCGGGACGCTAGTGCTGAATATGATTGCGTACCAAATTCCCTAGGAACTTCAAGGCACAGACAGTCGTCATCCTCCAGGCTCCCGATGGGACAACCGCACGCATTGAAGGAGCTGTCTGTGTCTGTTGGAGGCACGGTGTTGTACACCGCTGCGTTTGGACGAGGTTGCGCCGAGAAGTTGCATACTACCAGCACCGTCTGAAATAAACACCAGATATGACGTAAAAAGGTCAGAAAAGGAACGTAAAGTGTATTGGAGTGTATGATTGTAATCCTATTAATTCTACTGATATTATAAATGTAAATGGGTTTAATCATAGTCCGGTAATGTTAGGCATTTTAAGCTTCAATCTGCTGAAAAATTCCTAGTGAGCCGAATTTTTGTTTACACCTTTATTACGATATTGTAATGAATATGTGTAAAATCGATATTTTACTATGGGTCTTATAAGAAGATCACCCAAGAGGTAATGGAAAGAGCCATGCTGGAGTCTCTCAGCGATATAAAATAAGCATTGAGTAGGCCAGTCATTTGAGATTTTACCTATTTTGAATGGCTCTTTCCATTACCCCTTGGGTGACCTTCTTATAAGGCCCATAGTAAACGACCACGTCTCAGTTCCGTGAGTCATTACCGGCAACACGCACTTATCAAAACTTTCGTCTTGGGACACTTTTATGCAGTTAATAGCATACTTACGTTATGGAAAGTGCTCGCCCGTGTATCGTAGAAGGCATAGTCTGTGTACGCAGAAATACCGCAGCCCATGTGGGTCGCCGCTCCGTAGATCATGGTCAAATACAGCCGCCCGTCCTGTGCGTTGGGGTGTCTAAAATGTTTCATTAGTGTTTAAAATGTACCATGGTTTATATTTATAGGATCGAGTTTGTGACAATGACAGCCTGATTTATTTATTTTATTTAGTTTAGGATGTCGGAACAGCGGTAACAAAGCTAAAATGATGAAAAGGAGTTGGGTAGGATAAATTGTTAGGCGGCTTGACGACAATTGGACCAAAATTGTAATGGAATGGTGGCTGACGGAAGGTAGACGTAGTATCAGTTATCCACCAGCAAGATGAGTTGATGATATCGTAACTATCGCGGGTCGAACCTGAACTCTGTTAGTATAGGATCGAGTCAGATGACATAGAAGAGAAACACAATACCCACCAGTTCCTACTGGTGGGTATTGTAACAGAGAAGGCTGATAATGATGATATAGTACATCCGTGTTTAACCGCGCAGTTTTAATTCCCGTTATCTTGTAGTGTACTGTAAAAAGTCGCCTATGTAATCCAGATTATAACATGTGTTCCAAATTTCAGCCTGACCGACTCCTTCAGACGTTTCGACATGAATGCCCAACAAACGTCCAATATTTCGAATTAACAAAATTAGTTGAATTAATAGGCAGTACCTATATAATTCTCTCTGAATTCTATGGAGTTGATTTAAGGTTGGTTTTAGTGTTGGTATAGTCGCAGGTTTTTTGTTGCGTATATCATCTACTGCGCGCACGCAGTCATCCGGTCACAGCTCGCAAAGTAATAGCGGTATTTTTTTGCGTGTTTCCGGTCTGCGGCCGTCACAACCTCTTATAACATTGGGAGTCAATTTGGTATTAGATCATGTGCATCAAGCTAACGATAACTATTTAACTGAAACGAAGTGTAATGAAATGTCGATAATGTAATGTAATGTTTTAAATTTCAGTAATAAAGTTACGGCTGATCTAGTCGGGAGAAGAGCGACTGTCGATCCGGAGGGTTCAAATCCCGCACGCACCACTATCTTTTCTAAGTCAACTACTGTCTTTTGTAAGGCCGCTTACTTAAAAATGGTGAAGGTAAACAAACCGACATGTACCTAGAATATTTCGGAGCTATATGTCATCCACCATCCCGTACTAGGTCATCGTGGTGGATTATGACTTAGACCCGCCTTGCGAAAGAAGGGTTCCAGTCCTAGTAGTGGGAACATTAAGTGGGCTGTTTATACTATGCAAGCCTGTTTTGTCTTTTTAAGTTCGTTTAGCATAAGCAGACCACTAAATGTTCCCACAGCTGGACTCTGGGCTCTCGCAAGGAGATAGTTAAGGCCATAACCCACCACGCTGGCCAAGTGCGGGTTGGTGGATGACACATGACTTCGAAAGAATCTAGGTACATGTCGGTTTCCTCACGATATTTTCCATTACCGTTTTTAAGTTAGCGGCATTACGCACATGACTTCGAAAAGACAGTGGTGCGTGTGCTGGGATTCGAACCCGGGGGCTCCGGATCGGCAGTCGCCGTTCTCCCGACTAGACCAGCCGTAACTTAAGTTCGTTTGGTGTCATTAAAAATTCAAACACAGATCTGACTTTACTAAAAAAAATAGCATCTTACTTTTTCCAATCTGGATAGTTGGTGACCATGGGTACGGTGACGTAGCTCTTATGGCCGTACCAAGTTCTGAGGGTCTGTGTGGTAGCGTACGATAGCTTCTCTTCGTCCAGACCCTTGGTGGTGAAGTTTCCGCCTTTAGAAGCCGGGACCCAATCAGGCCCGTTGAAGCGGACGATGCCAGCCGTCTGACCGGGGTCTGGGAACCTTTCTGAACGCGTTATTTTATTATTATTTGAATTTAATTTCGATAGAAAAAGTAACATCATATCAGTTTTGTAAAAATTGTTGTTAGGACCAAATTCAAGACCAAGGCCAATGCCAAGATCACGACGGAAGCGAAGACTGTGACCAAGATCACAGCCAATGTAAAGGCCAAGGTCAAGGCCAAACCGCGGCAAGGGCAAGGTGACGCCCAATCTAAAGGTACAGATAGTAACTAAAAAGTCAAAGGCAACAGTATTTTTTTATGATCGGGGATTACAATTAGTAGAACTATAAGTATTCAATGTATTTTGCGACTTACTTGTAGCCCTGCAAAGGTCATGTCGAAGGATACACTGATTTGCCAGCACTTGCGCAAATGTTGCCAGTTCATTATCCCATCTCTGAAACAGGTATAGAAATTTAACTAGTTCAAACCGAAAAATTGCAACGATTTTTTTTCTCTACAATAATTTCGAATATTTTTTAGAACAAAATTAAACATAGGTGCCATCGATGGCTATAAATATTAAATTAATTTATATTCTCTTTGGCTAAATTGAAAGATAAATTTATGCACATCTTAAAAAAGTTTCACTACGGAAATCTAAATATGAAAATAACAATAATTAGTCATATTTCCAAGAAAATCGAGAAAGCGTATTGTGGTCACTCTTCTAATTTCAACTGACATAAAATGTTCTTATGCCCAGTATAGAAAATTTTCGTTCCGGTTTGAAGGGCAATGTTTCCAGAGAAATTACAGGGCTTAGAGATATAAGATCTTAGATCTTTGGGTGACGAGCGCAGTGCAGTGCTAGGTAATGATTCGGACTCTTCATGTTCCAATAGCTGCGTGTCACTGTGCTGTTATGTGGCAGGCATGTTGGTTACCATCAGACACATATCCTGATCGTCTCGTCACTCTTTATTTAAATAAAAAAAAATCTTCTGAATACAAACACTTCATTGAATTTTTAAATCCGTTCATAATTCCTGGCAGCCCCGTTCACAGCAGACATTAACATTCTCCCAAGTACATGACATGAGGGTTTAGATAAATGTAATAGGGATGCCCCAGACGCGACGCTCCCGCCACAATTTATGCCACTTTTATTTCCCTCGGGGGGCGGTAGAAAAACCCTGGCTGCCCTGAATATGGGTAGATTAGATTTTTGGTAAATACCTTCATTTTGTTGCGAATTTTATGATTAGTACGCAGAAGACATTGATGCAATTTAGGTTAATAAAATTTCAACTGGTACATAAAATTTTTGAAATCAGCTGAACTTTTAATTTCATTTCCATTGAAATGTAATATTATCCGACTTACTTTATAGTTATGTTATTCTAATTTAATTTAATTAACCATCCGATTTGGCGGTGAAGAAATATCGTGAGGAAACCGGCATGGTTCAAGAAATGTATTGAGGATATGTTTCATCCACCAATCTGCATTGGGCCAGCATAATGGATTGTGACCTTGATTCTCACTTTGTGGGATAAGCCTCAGAGCCCCAACAGTGGTCCCTTTCAATGATATAGTGTTCATTATTCTATTTACAACTATACAAGCAGCGTAGCGTACCGCGGTTTTACCCCCGTAGTTCCCGTGCCTGTTATTTTTTGAGATGAAAAATAGCCTATATGTTAATTCAGGGTTCAGCGGACTCCTTACCAAATTTTAATAAAACCGCTTCAAGCGTTTAGACATGCAGGAGTAACACACATACGTACTCACAAACTTTCGCTTATATTACATTAGTAAGATAAACAATAATTATAAATTGAATTCTAATGATTGTTTAAACAAAACACAGCTCTTAACCTCATACCTAGAAATTTCTTTACCTATAAATTAGAATACCTCGGCTGCGTTACAACCGCCGTGCTCACGAGAAGACTATTTAAGTCAGTTAAAAAGACAGTACCTGGTTGAGCTTTGCTCGGTTTAAATACTGAGTATATTTAGATATCTACAGATAAAAGGCTCCCAGTAATAGATTCCGGCCAACTTCCCGCCTGATCTATCATACTGTCGCGCAACGTTGTGAAATTTACCGTCGCATTCTAATGTTAATGTAACAGTTTTTCATTGCCTAAAAACGCGCAAAAAATTATGTTTAGTAAACCTTATAACTTCTAGTAAACTAAAAAAGTTTAAAAAACCTAGCTGGATCAATTTTTCGTCCCCGAAACCCCCGAACGAAACGAAAACCCCCAAAACCCCCGAAACGAAATTGCTTACGCAATTTCACGAAAATCGTTCGAGCCATTTCAGAGATTCCAATTCTATATATGTTTATGTAAGTACCTACAAGAATTGCTCGTTTAATATTATTAAAATAATTTTAGGATGGACCCCAGATCATTTATATGTTTGAATCAATCACGTTTGGTCAATCACGTCAAAACAGCTGAATGGATAAACTTGAAACTTAGATTAGCACATAGCCAACGTATTTTTTATCTAAGAAAAATAACGAGTTTGGAAACTAAGCGGGTAAAACCGCTAGGCGCTGCTAATAGGGAATAAGGGAAAACTAAACGTTTTTTTTTAAAATTAGGCCGTTATCATGATCATCATTTACAGCCCGCAGGTATTCACTGCTGGAGATAGACCTCCCTAAAGAATTCCACAATGATCAGTCTTGAGGCGCTTCCATCCACCGAATTCCTGCCACCGAGACAATGTCATCGGTCCAATGTGTGTGCCGTCCGACACTGCGTCTGCCGGTTCGTGGTCGCCATTCAAGAACCTTTACTCCCCAGCAACTACAACCGATAACCGGTTTTGTCCCACTAGGGCGTCGCAGCTTAAAATTCTTACCAATCTAAAAATCCCATAACCTCTCGGCAACCGTTCTCCATTCTTCCCCTTTTCCAGCCCTCGGGATATTTTACTCCGCAGTCTGGAAAGCAAAAGAATAATTAATATTTTTTAATTTACCCGAAAAAATTGGGAGTTATTAAAACACCTCGGAGTTCATTAAAAATAAACGTTAAATATTGTACAAGTCGCCCGCTGGCTAAATGAGAACTGATTACGAAATTCGCTAACTTGAGACTTAACTTGAGAATGAAAAATTCCTCGGAAATTCTCATCAATGGATAATTAAGCGAATGAAAATGGCGTTTATTTGACTCAACGGTTCACTATTACCAAAATCAAAATCAAAAAAAAACTGCCATTTTACAGTGAAGCCTTATTTAAGGAACATTGAGACGTCATTGGGACAGGGTAGTGGATTATGCCATTGACACTCTCCTTGTGAGAGAACGCTTCGACTCCCAGCAAGGAGAATGGTGGGACGATATTATTATTATTTTTTAGAAGTAGCTACCTGTGGTTTCACTCGTGAGCTCAGCTCCCGATCTTGTTACTTTCTCGGGTTAAAAAGAAGCAAATGATTCCAGATAATTTTCTATCTATTAAGTAAATTCCATCCCGTTCCCTAATAGCCCTTTAGAGTAAGAAACATTCATAAACAAAACTTTCTTATTAAAATGTACATATATTATTACTCTCTTCACTAATATTCGCTAGAAAGACTTAAAATCACCCATACAAAATAAAAATTCGTATCTTACTAACATTATAAATACGAAAGTTTAGATGTGTGCGGCACAATCAAGGCTGAATGGAGCAGGTCTAAATTTGTAACACAGTTCAATTAGAATCTAGAATAGGATAAGTGCTACTTTTTATCACGGTAAAGTAACGACAATGGCGGAGCGCTGATACTTTATAACATTAGTTAATATTAAGCTACTTTACAACATACAGTTTCAAGAACGTCGGATTTAGAATAGTGGGTCGTAAGTTCGAATCGCGCATGCATGAATATTTTTAATCGAATTAAAAAATGGAGGAGGTTCCCAATTTGGTTGTATATGTTTGTATATATGATACGGAAACCGCCAACTCTGGGCCAACTTCAATGGTTTAATTTTTTTAGATCATATTTTAGAGGTGATTATATAAATTTTATCGAAATCGGTAAAGCTGTTTTAGAAATATGAACAAAAAACTAAAATTACCTTTCATGTATTTATCTATTTAGACGATATGGCGCGACGTGGCAATAGACTCTTATGAAATTTGAACGAGTTTCCAAATTTAATTTTAAATTGAAGTCTGTTTTTTTTTTCAGATGAAATTAATTACTTACATAAGTGTCATCTGCTCTTGTAAAAATAATTAGATCAGGATACAAATACTACATGTAACTTACGCGTTAGTAACATCCAGTAGTTTGTTCGCTAATCCTGTGGTGATCGACACATTTCTTGCGTCGCGGCATTTCGGGCCCATTGCATGGTGCTGGGTAATAATAAGATACATAATACGTATTAGTATTACAATAAAAAGTAAACAGGAAAAGTAATAATCATAGTAAGTAAATTAAGTCCGTATGACATGAATATTTATCAGCATCTGCCTGCCGAAATCCACTGTTGGACTCTATAGGCCTCTCCTATGACACGGCACTCAGCCTTCGGGTTTTCTTCTCTAGCCACTTCCAATTGTCATTCGTATATCGTCAGTCCGGCGAGTTTCAGGGCATCTTACGATAAATGTGACTATTTGAGATCTCCATTCACACACATAGGACATATTTACAGTAACGGTTATGGCAGAGGAATTGATTTTGGCAGAGGAATTGATTATGGCAGAGGATTGAATTGACACAGAACATGAATTTTGATTTTAAATCGTCAAAAATTGATCTTATTCTGACTTAGTTTTATAACTTAGAATTACTTTTTAATTTATGAGCTCACAACAAATAGACTACAGGCCTCCTTCCTGTTCACGGAACAAAATGTATGGGTCAAATGAACCACCAGGAGACCTATGTAGGATGATAGAAGGGTATAAAATAATAGGATTAGAAGAGGCATTGAAACTGCATGGAACCAATGCCGAACATAATCAAACGACTAGATTTATCCTAAAATCGTCCGAAAATCAAGAATTTTTCCGACAAAAATAACAATAAAAAATTTAAATTCACATTTTTTATAGTTTTATTACCTCTCCTAATCCATTATTCCGCAACGCCGCGCCCTACAAAAATAATGTGACAAGGAGAACTGATCGAGCTTTACAACCCCTTATCTTCACCTGCACTCATTTGGACAGCTTTCAAGTGAAGCCAAGTGCTCACTCTTATTATTTTATACCCTTCTATAGTCCTACATAGGTCTCCTGGTGGTTCATTTAACCCATACATTTTGTTCACGGGCTTGCAATCTAGAAAATTAAGTCTTTTTATTTTATACTTCCATTTCCGGCTCTATTATATATTGTTTATTCCGGTTTCAAATATGAAATCAGCCAGGCATATCCATATTGAGGTATAACAGGAGAACCAAGTGACACATTTTTCAGTTTGCGTCAAATATCTAACCAAAAATAACTACCTCTCGGAATAATCATAATTATAATCATTTATTTCATAAACCAATTTACATATCAGAAGACTAATTGTAAGTATAGACATATTATAAAATAAAATTCGGTATATTAATGCACAATATATATTAATATTTATTAATACATAGTAAATATTAATTACTAGCTTTTACCCGCGACTTCGTCCACGCCACATATTTATTAAAGTAATTGAGGCAGTACCTACTCGTATGTCTACTACCATACAAATTCACGTTTCCTAATCAAAATCGGTCTAAGTCAAAGTTTTATATTTATTAATAAATGTACAATTTACGACAAATTACAAAAAACTATGTTCTCAAAAAATTTATCAAAAACAGACTTTAATTTTAAATCATATTGGGACGGTCCACCAAATTTTATTAGAGTCTATTAGTAGATATTAGTAGATATATCGTCTGATTACATGAACGCAAATTTTAGTTTTTTGTTCATATTTCAAAAACCGCCGCACTGATTTCGATAAAATTTAAAATATGACCATCTCTGAACAATAATCTACCAACCAAAAAAATAACCATCTAAATTGATTCACAATTGGAAATACAACTGGACTGATAACCTCCTCCTTTTTGAAGTCGGTTAAAATAGCATACAAAGAGTGCAAAGATCCTTCCATGCACACTTTTACTCCTCATTTCCACTCTTTTCAACTCTTTTCTGTGATAAAAGTCGCCGTTGTCCTTTCCTAAGTCTAGTCTATCTGTGCACCAAATTGTAACAAACTCTTTAAGTGACTTAGGCGTTCGACGGTAACGGACAGAGAGAGCTACTTTCATATATATAATTTCATATTAGAATTGAAAACAGGTGTTACTGATCATTTTATAGGAGGCAGTTGTAAAAGATTACCGAAAAGTAATACGTTTACTCCTCCAAAAAACTCATTTTCGCAGTTCTTAATTTGCCTTAATCCAGCGTCCATCATGCGTAATATTTGATAAGACACCATGGAAATCTCGTCGACTATCAAAAATTCTGTCTGATACGCCATTTACTGGCTGCGCCCATCTTAAATGTTGAGGTTGTATAGTGCACTGTATTCTTCTTGTCAAGCCCTTTTATATGATACCCATGTTGATGGGATTGATAAAACCTAAGTTATCCACCATTGTGTAGAGGCCGCCATCTTGGATTTTAATTTTATATAGTACATTGTATTCTACTGATTGAGCACTTTCATTTGATATCCATATTGGTGGGATTGATAAAACCTACGTTATCCGCCATTTTGTAGCGGCTGCCATCTTGGATTTAAATTTTTTATAGTATATTGTATTCTGCTTGTTGAGCCCTTTCATTTGATACCCATGTTGATGGGATTGATAAAACCTACGTTATCCGCCATTTGTAGCGGCCGCCATCTTGGATTTAATTTTTTTATATTATATTGTATTCTGCTTGTTGAGCCCTCTCATTTGATACCCATATGATGGGATTAATAAAACATAAATTATCCGCCATTTTGTAGCGGCGGCCATCTTGAATTTATTTAAGTACATTAATTATAAATAAATGATACCGCTAGAAGCGTCTTGAAACGCTCTTGAGAGTAAATGGCTCAAACGGGTAAAAGTAAGGTGGCACTTCATATGCCGAAACATAAACACCGCACTTATGTAACCTGACACCCGTTTTCCCGCCAAATTTGTAAAACGCGAAAAGCGGCCAGTGTATCAAGCGGTTATATAAGTATCCCCGTATAGTTAGAAATTATAAAATTGCTGGAACAAACGTTTATCGACTCCATTTCAAGTGTCTAGATACAAAGTTTCATGGTTTTATCTTCAATAATATTGAACTTCCAGACTTTCACCCCCAATTCCACCCCCGTAGGTACAGTTCGAAACTACAAAACTGCTAAAACATACATTTTATGGTTTCGTGTTAAATATCTAGACGTAAAGTTTCATAGTTCTTCAACAATGACGAAGTTTTCCATATAAACTTTCATCCCTTATTTTAACCCTTTCAACCCGTTTTTCGGAACAAAAAGTAGCCTATGTCCTTTCTCGGGATCTATTCTATCTATGTATCAAATTTCATCAAAATCTGTTGGTTGGTTTAGGCGGTAAAGACGGACAGACAGACAGACAGACAGACAGACAGACAGACAGACAGACAGACAGACAGAGTTACTTTCGCATTTATAATATTAGTATGGATTAAGTCATACAATGTCGAATATAAAATTGATGTAATAATTATTATAAACTTATTATAAGATGTCAATTAAATTAAAATACACAATAATAATTTACTGAGTTACAAAGGCAAAGCAAAAAATATAAACTGAACTTAAGAATAATAGAGTAAAATAGATTCAAAGTCGAGTCTGATGAGCCTTAGTAAATTCACCACAAATCCGTTCTCAATTTTGCAATCCTATTTGAGGTTAGGCATTTTAATATCTAATTTTCACTGCTTGTTTGATAGTTTGCTATCACGTGAATGTATTAGGTCTGGCCTAGGCAAATATTTAGACGGTGTCGCGGCAAACCGCCGCTGCGGTGAGATGATTGAAGGAGAGTTTACTATAAACTAACACAATTAACAATGAACTGGGAATTTAATTTATACCTTGGGTATTTTCGAGTTTATTCTCTCCATATTTGGCCAAACAAACAAACAAACGTAACAGAGTTCAAACAAATTAACACATAATACATCTATATGGGCCTCATAACGAAGCTCAAAGTCACACAGCGAGCTATGGAGAGGGCTATGCTGAGAGTCGCTTTGCGCGACAGAATCCGTAATGAGGATACTCGCAAAAGAACCGACATAGCTCAAAGAGTAAGCAAGCTGAAGTGGCAATGGGCAGGCCACATCGCTCGCAGAACTGACAACCGATGGGGAAGAAAGGTTTTCGAGTGGCGGCCACGAACCGGAAGACGCAGTGTTGGACGGCCTCCCACTAGATGGACAGATGACCTCATAAAGGTCGCTGGAAACCGCTGGTTGCAGGTTGCGCAGGACCGTTCGTTGTGGAAATCTAGGGGGGAGGCCTATGTTCAGCAGTGGACGTCTTGCGGCTGATGATGACTTTATCTATTATTTGTCGACACTTTCCATACAACATAATTATTTCAGTCCCAAACTAACTTTTTATCGCAATTCTATTGCAACACTTTGTTAAAGTGAAAACTTCTTTTGGCGCGCAACAGACAAATTTTTCGTGGGCTGTGACTTAAATTCTAGCATTGCACTCGGGTGATAAGTAATCTCGGGGAAAATTGCTACCATGGCCATGCTCATAGCCACACCCTCGGTTTCACCCGCGTAGTTTCCAAAGTAAGCTATCAAATTCTGAGTTATAAGTTTTTATTTCTATCGGCAGTTCCTATGGCTTCCGATCTTTTTTTGTTTTCGAAGTTGGATGCGATAAGAGAAATTTATGATGGTAAATTTTTACCTTCACAAAAAATCAACATCCTGAACTGATAGTAAATATTTTAGTAAATATTGGAACTAAAGGCGGCAGTTCGCGCCGCGACCGCGACACGAGACCGAGACCGGAGACCGCGACAGGCACTTGACATTATAGAATTGTATGGGCGCCAGTTCGCGCCGAGACCGGGACAGGAGACCGAGACACGTGTCGCGGTCGCGGCGCGAACTGGCGTCCAAACAATTCTACGAGTATAATGTCAAATGCCTGTCGCAGTCCCCGGTCGCGAACTCCTGTCGCGGTCTCAGCGCGAACTTGTACCTTTACTTATTATGTTTGCATTTGACTGCAGCGTTCTGTTCTGTTCATGTCGCCTAAAAACTATTCTAAGTATTTTGTGAGATTGCTCTCAGCAATAAAGCCGACACTTGTGGCACTAGTTATTAAGTATTTATTTGTAATATTTTAATTTGTTTGTGTCGCAATAAAGAGTTTCTATCAATCTATATCTATCTGTTATTAAAAAGGCCGAGCTACAATTACTTATTATATTTACTATTTTAGTATTCTTACTTGATCATAATACATGCACATGATGTGGGCTCCTTCTGCGCAGTACTTCATCTTGGGACAGAAGTCGGACACGTAAATCCCAGTGTGGGTGAGAGCATCCAAAACCAGGGAACATTGTGCACTGCTTGCCAAGAACACAATCAGGCAAATCTGTAAAAATCAAACAAAAAAAAATAAAAGTGAATTATATCCCATGAAGTATGAGTAAAATGAGTATATGCGACTAATATTATAAATGTGAAAGATGATGTTTTCCGCACGACGTCGGAACGCCGAAAAGGATCGGTCTCCTGTCTAACTAAATATTGATATTGAAACTTTGATATTGATATTGCTCCTTCCTTTTCGCTGGAAATAACAGAGACAGCAATAACAAAGACGATTTAATAAGGCGGTAGAGATGCGGGTGGAAATATGAAAGAGTTAGGTTATAAAGCCTTATTACACTTTGCTATATTTGAAAGCTAGGTTAATCGACTGAATTCTGAAGCAAGTTGAGAAGCCAGCAAGACTCGTTTCTGAATCTAGTATGCTAGGTTACCGCACTGAATTCAGTGGCGACTAAATTAAGACAAGCGTGATAAGTATTTTAGCTTAGAATAGCACATAGGCTACTTTTTAACTCGACGAAATTACAGGAACGGGGACCAATGATGCTAATATATGAAATTTATTAAATGTAGTCGAAACCGAAACTTACAATACACTTGTAATATTTTTTATTTATTACATTTAAATAGGCGTTTTTTAAAGACGCTGACAGTTAAGAAAAGTTAAAATTAAGGCTAAAACCAGATCTCTTAGCCAAAACTAGTCGAAACCGAAGTTTCAGTCTTAAATAGTACATACTGTTAATACATTTAATAATAATATAGGACTTAAAACAAAGGTAGAACAACGTAAAGATGTACATACTTTTTACGATATTCTTACAACTGAAACAGTTTTCAATACAGCTGAAGAAAAAATTATGAGTCCCAAATATAGAGACGAAATAAACCAATCTCGTGATGGAGACACATTTGAGGGCAATACAGGTGCAGAAGAAAATGATAAAAAGTTCATGGATTTACCGAATAATTATGTAACACAAACTGAATAGACACATATGTACAATAATTTTACTCAGTAAACTACCTAAACATTGAGAAACCAAGCATAAATACCATTAATATACAGAACAATAAAACAAAGCTTGAGTAATGTGTACCTCGAAAAGCATTTTGGCTGTTCCACGTGGCTGGCGCTCATCATTAGTCTGATGTCACTTCATTTCAGCATTCCGAGTTGAAAAGACGTCACTGTAGGGAAAGTTGGAACTGCAATCAAGAAAATTACAAGCTGTTGAATAATTACTTAAACATTTCCTTTGTACTTAGTTTTAATTTCAGTTTGTTATGATCTCGTGTCACAAGACACGGTCATTTATGAGTTTCGTCTCTGCTCCGCTTCAGTGAAACTGCACCCTAAAACCTGCCGCTAACTTAAAAACGGTGGAGGAAAATATCGCGAGGAAACCGACAAGACCCTAGAATCTTTTGAGCCCATACGTCAATCATCAACCCGCCTCACCCCGACTGACTACCATTCCTTGGCGTTTTATAAGCATAATTATTGTACTATAGCTGCTGCGAGTTCGGTCAGTCAGGCTTTTGATTTCGACCGAAAGAGTGCTGGCAAAAAACATATAACACATGGGTTTTTGCTCAGTGAAATGGGACAGAAAGAATAACAGGACATCCAGCTTTACAAAAGACGGTATATCATTTCACAAGTAAGTAATTTAATGCAATAATTAGAAAAACAAAACATCATCAATCTACAAAATTAAAACGAACATTAAAAAAAAACTAAATGGGAACCCGTTGATGTCTTTCTTTGCATCCTGGTCTGTCCTTACAAGTTTGCATAACTCTATTTCGTTTTGTCTAATCATAGGTGGAAAGTAGTGCACGTGACATGGATAATTGGCTTATCACAGCGCGGCTTTTTACCTCGTCCTGCGCCCCCGCCGGTGACTTATGAATTTAAGCAGATTCGTTACATGTCCGATCGACAGGTTGTTTAATGTATGGTCCCAGCCGTAGGAGTATTTAGTGGGCTGCTTAAGCTAACGCTAAAATGTATTACCCCAGGCTATAAACTCATTGCCCCAGTGGGGTTTTCGCATTTTATGTGGGTGCGGCATGGATGGTTACAATATTGGCTTCTTCAAATCGAGAGCGAATTGTTTTGTTCTAAGTAAGCACGTTTCATCGTAGACCGCATCGTCGCTTGGCATCAGATGAGCTGACAGATAAGTGTAATCCTATAATACTTTTAAAAAATGTGGTATTTGATTTAAAAAGCGTTCACAAGTTCTACATTCATAGCGTCTAATAATAAATAGGATCCGCCCGAAGCCCTCCATTATCAACTTCCGAATAGCTTTGGTATTATTTTGCGCCTCATGCAATAAAACATAACTTGGTTTTGCGAACCATGTTCACGCGTAGTGCCGTTCCATCGAGCAACTCGATCTTCCGCGCAAGTAAAGAAGGGAGTATAACCTTAGCAAAAAAATATTGTTCAAATCTTTCTGTCATTGATTGCGGGAGGGAAAGTTGCACACGCTAGTGTGGCAAAGCCGCACTATTACATACAAATATACCTGTACCGATCCATTGCCGATCATGATCACACAGCCAAATCAATAACATATAAAAAATAAAGCACTATTCACAAATCTGTTCCCGCCCTCAGCCACAGTATATTATCACACTCCATGGTCCACGCGGACTTATACTTTGACAGAGGGCAAACGCTATGTATGCCTACTCCCTTCCGTGTTGCTCGCTGTGCCGCTCTTATCTGTGGGTCTAACGCCTAACTAAAACTGTCTTAGCTTTGATGTTGCTATCTCTTTTCTTTTCGTTTAAAATGATAAAGACAGCAATAGCCATAGCCAATTTAGTTAAGCGATAGGAAAGCTGGGTTCACCATTGAAGAATAAGTGAAAGAAGACGATCAAAAATTTATATTATGCGAAGGTATTTGTTTTTAAAAATCCAACTTTGTTTTTGTTAAAATTTGACGAACAAAATACATTTTAAAATTTTAGTTTACCTTTTGTGTAGCATTTTATATTATATGAAGCACCTGTAAAATCTTGTCATGTAAACTTTATATCTATAGATCTACATTTTTGAATTAAGTTACTAACTTTGGCTAAATAAGTTGTTTAAAACTTCAAAAGTTAAACAGCTATTGAATATTTATTCAGTGGCGTAAATGTCGTTCATACACAACATACATTATATACTTAAGTAGAGATTTTCTACGATAACATGACCCGCCCCTCCAGAATTCAAAACGTTTGTGAAAGTATATGTATAAATGTATTTGTGAAAGTATATACAACGCACGACCACGCATGTGTGCGTACTGCTACTGCAGATGAATAATTACACCTACATTCAAACTCTTTCGTAAGTATGTGGCTACATACATTAAAACAGTAATTTGGAGGGGCGGGCCATGTTATCGTGGTTAATCTCTAACAAAATAATTTATTTTCTCCGAAAAAATAACAACAGGCTTCATTTTAAAATTAAATTCTGACACAATTTCTTCACCCAAATTTCACAAGAATGTATCGCCATGTCGTCTAAATCAAAAACAAATTTTGTTCATATCTCAAGCGCTGCACTGATTTCATTAAAACTTATATGGGAAATTTAGATCATTTTTTTTGATGTCTGTTACACTGATCACACTGAAACAGAGTTGTTTGCAGAAATTTATTTTTCTTTTCCTGAGATACATTTTCGGTAAATATGATAATCAATAACTTCGCTAAGTATCCGATAGGAACCCCTAACTAAATCGGGATAAAAAGTAGCCAATATTTAATGATATTCCAGCTGATGCGCACACATGTATTTAAGTAAAATCCGTTTAGCTATCATAGGTTTTGAAATACAGTGTCTATAGGTTTTGAAAAACAGCAGTACCTAATAGTACGATGAAAGCCATTGTAAAAGGAAGAGAATATGAGAAAATTAGAAGGACAAACATCATCCAGGCGATCTAAGGTCGGGAAGTAGAAGGGGAAGGGAAGGGGAACCGCTTTAAGGGTAAAAACGGTTAATATCGTTTAGTTCTAATATTTATATGTATTAAAAAGTTGTAGGTTATAAAAAGATCTACAACTTTTGTATTAACACTTTTTTCACAAAACCTTAACATTTATGAGAAAAATTGAAATAAATAAGTTTTTGGTTTTTACCTACTACTATTAATTTCTTTTTTTTCCATTTTCAAAGGCTTTTGCACTGGTCTATCAGAGGGGATTTGTAGAAACGAACTTAACCGACAAACAGTCGAATTTATAATGATACTAGCAACGCCCCGCGGTTTTACCTGCGTATTTCCCGTTACCGTTGTTTATCCAGGATAAAAATATAGCCTATGTGTTTTTCCAGACTACAATCTGTGTTCCAAATTTCAGTCCGATCCGTTCATATGTTACGACGTGATTGAGCAACAAACATCCAAAGATTGGCATTTATATTATTAGTGGGATTATTAGCATAGTTCAAAGTCGAAATTTTCGGTTTTTAGCACGTGTACGCTGTAACCCTGTATACGAACAGGCCCACAAGTTACTTCACAGGTATCTTCAATAGGTATCTAACAAGTCTTTCTATGATTAAGTTACTTTATTCAATCAGTTTACTATTCAAACTCGGTTAAGACATAGAAAAGATATGATTGGATATGGCATCAGTTCCAAAAATGTCCACTGATACTGGGTTCAAGCTAGAGCCAGAGCCAGAGCTAGAGCCAGAGCCAGAGCCAGAGCCAAAAATACAGCCAGCGCTAGAACCAGAACCAGAGACAGAGCTAGGAGCAGAGCCAGAGGCAGATCCAGAGGTAGATCTAAAGGCAGATCCAGAGGTAGATCTAGAGGCAGAGCCAAAGCTAAAAACAGAGATTGAACCAAAACCAGAGCCATAGCCGGATATAGAACCAGAGCCAGAGCCACATCCACAGCCACAGCCAGAGACAAAACCAGAATCTCGATCCGAACAAACTACGTAACTACAGTAAGAGTTTCGAAAAATGTCTTATTACACTTCATTTGGTCTAGCTACCGTATCACCGTATCAGAGCATTTAACGCACAATACGAAATTTCGTGTCAATAATAAAGCGATTATAAATAATGTTGTGTAACTTTACACTGTGATTGAATCTGTTATTGCACAGATTTTTTGTTTAGTTTGTTTCACAAAAGTTTGATATTTTTCGTGTGTCTGACTTTAATTTTAAATTGAAATAGGTTTGTTTCGGAGATAATTAAATTATTTATTTCATGTGCGACACCGCAAATCAAAGACGCAACAGATGTCATATCCTATTTTCGTACTCTGTACTTGAATCCAACAGTATGATACCAAAATTGTTGCACGTATAAAGTTCACAAAGTTAAAAGAAACTTCAACAGCGCAATTATTTATTATTTATATCAATTTTCATCATTTTGTAAAAGATTTTTTAAAGATGCCAGAAATTTTAAAGCAGATAAGTAGTGTGAAATGTTAAAAAAATTGGTTGCCTGTAAAGTCGGTATACGGGCGAAAGTTTTACGTGACAACGACTTTGAGTGGTAAAATAATTTTACGGAAGGGACGCGTGCCTTTCACTTTTTATGTCTGTCTCTCTCGCTCTTAGGCGGGCTAACCATGCCCGAGTGGAAGGGACGCGTGCCTCTCACTCGCTCTCGTTGTGAGCGCATAACGTGAGCGGAGCGTAACGCAGTTTCTTGAAGTGTCACCCGGCAAACCAATTTATAAGACGTTGTCACGTCAAAAAATGTTGGCTGGTTTTTAAGGGGGAAATTGAATGACAAGTTGGCATTTACTGTCAACTAAATTGTCTGAAAGAGAAGGAGAAGTATTGAGGAAATCTTTGCCCGTAAAACTCACTCTTTGTCTGAATAAGTACGAAAAAGTTATGTGTGGGGCCATTTCTATCCATCTATAGAAAATTTAATTAAAATCAATATTGCTTTCACTACATGTGTATATTTGTTGTTAGACGCGTAAAATTTCAGGTGAATAGAGTGACTGAAATACAACAATTATACCAATAACAGTGTAGTGTCACGCAGCTGTTTGGATTTGATTTTGATCATCATCGTCAGCCCATGTTCGTCCACTGCTGGACATAAGCCTTTCCAATATTGTGCCACCAAATCCGGTCCTCGGCTCTCCGCATCCATCCGCTTCCCGCCACTCTCTTCAGGTCGTCGGTCGACCGAGCGGGAGGTCGTCCCACGACACGTTTCGAACCTCTGATATTCTGATTCTGATTTTGATACCTCGTTTAAATTACTGCCTAGCTACTACCTGTTTCTGGCAAATGTGATGGAATATGTTATTTTGATGCTTAATGATTAATTTGATGCTAAAGTAATGATATTTTTATGCTCGTTTCCAAAACATAAATTAAAAAATAAATTAAATATGCACAGATACAGCGATGCTGGTAATGCAATAATTTAGACGTAGGTGTAAAGAGTCTAGTAGGAACATCTGGAGAAATAGATTTTCATACGGACTAAATCATTTTCATTGTATTCTCAGGATTTAGTATTCAACTAATTCTAAAATAAAAATAAAACTTACTTGTGTCACGTGAGATTTACTTAAAGATTTGTTTTAAGATAAAAATAATTATACACGAATAAACTGAAATAAAACACTATAAAAATAGTTTCCTTAACTGTAAAGCCGTTGGCTCAACGATTGTTAGTTAGCTATGTTACGAAAAAAGCCAAAAGCATACATCCTTCATCCGCCATTTTGTCAACACCTCTGTTTAGAATTGGCCAAGTCGTAAATTATAGTTTATAAACGATAGCCGATAAAGGGGTATGGTTCGTTTGAAATTACTCACTTAGAGAGATGTATTCCTTTTTACTGGTCATAGGGTTGGTTTTAAATTTATTTGCCGCTGCAGAGGTAAGATCTTACCAGTATAATATTAAATGTCGACTGTATTAACACAATGCATAAGTATATCTATTATACTACTATTATATATGCGAAAGTTAATGCATGAAATCTCCCGCATGAAATTAACAACTTTTAATCCCTTTAGTAAGTTCGCATAGGGTTTAATTACATTATTAATTTGTGTCTATTCTATTTGTCTAATATTAATCATCGTTAAAACACTTAGTACGTTACATTTTGTTTAATATAGTTCGTTTTTTCATATATGGAATGTATAGGCATAGATTAGCAGCACCGGCGGTTTCATCTATGTAGTTTCTAACCACACTTTTTAAGAATTTAATTAGAATGTTATCAAGCGAGATGTCAATTATAATGTGAAATATTTTTTTCATTTTCAATAAAATAAACAGTTTTTTAAAGAAAATTAAACTAAGTTCTATTTATTTCAGAATAAGACTAAGCACTTCGATGTTCAAACTAACAGCATAACCCACGGGCAAGGAAGTTCGGTTACTAAAAACTATGTGGTGAGTTTTCTAAAGATCTGCATAGTAGGGAACAAATGAGGCCATAGGGCATTCTGTACAGAGACAAAAATAACAAAAACTTAATAAATTAAACCTACTTACTATTAGCCAAACTCAAACATCTCAAACATCATTGACTCAAACATCTCGAAAGAGGGATCCTGCGAAGACGAGATCCGGCGGAGGATCGGTATGGCTAAAACCGCCATGACGCAGCTGCAAAGAATATGGAAGGACAGAAACATCTCTCGTAACACCAAGTTGAAACTAGTGCGTACTCTCGTGTTCTCCATATTTGCATAATAGACTGCAGGCCTGTGAACAAAATTTATGGGTCATCTGATACAGAAGGAGACTTACGTAGGATGATAGAAGGGTATAAAGTAATAAGATTGAGCACTATGCCGTCACTTGTAAGCTGTCCAACTGAGTGCAGTTGAAGGAGGGGGGGTTCTAAACCTCGATCATTTCTCTTTGTCGCATGATTTTTGTACGGCTTTTACAATTTAGAAAAATTAGTAGTCACAGGCAAAATCGAAGGAAAGAGACCAAGAGGAAGAAGCCCGACGCGTTGGACGGACCAGATACGCACCACACTCGAATCAACTGTCCACAACGCAGTCCACACCGCCGCAGATCGTCACCAATGGCGGTCGATAATCAGAGAGAAGGTGCTCAAGAAAAATCACGACCCTCATTAATTGGGTATCGACGCAAGGAGGACGACTATTGGCCAAACCAAAACAGTTTGAAATATTTATTTAAGTAAATTACTTAATGAACAATTTTTTTTGTTAAATACAATAAAAATCTTACAATAAAGAAGTTATTATCAAGTTATAATAATTTAGTTCAGAAAGGTACTCGTCCATCATCTACTATCCCATTCCGAACAGCGGCATTATACCTGCAGACTACCAAAAATGCCCTATTGTTTCGTTGGATTGCTGTGGTCAGCCTCAGTTTCCCTACTGCCAAAAGTCTCCACCTATTTAATGTTTTCTTTTAATCTCCAGGCCTCCCGCCATAACATAACATACATCGAGAAAGCAGAAAATATGCTCCGAACACCAAACATTAATAAATACTACGAAGAACACAAGAAAAAGAAGAAGCCAAAGAAGACGCCAAAAAAGAACCATCCAAAAGATTATAAAAAAGAACAGGGCAAAATTGAGAAAAGTTTATTTCACGAGAAAGGCCAAACCTTCCACATCCCCGCCAAATATAGACTACGAAAAGCTCTATGGACAAGAGGATAATAAGCAATGGAGAGAAGAGAAAAACTACAACGCAAGTAAATCAGCGAAAGAAGACTAAACGAAAATATACCCCAAAACTATCAGGATACCACATACCGTTCCATAAAATGCAGAAAATGGAAAAGAGACACAAAAGAGGGCTAAGTAGAGAACTGTATATCCTAAAAGATTTGGACGAAATGGAATTCGTGGGCAAAGATGAAGATGGAGACGTCGTCAAAGCACATGTTAAGAAATTCTGGTAACCAAACAACATTTCATAAGTATACTAAGATAATAATACATAATAAAGGTTAATGTTTTCTACTATTTTTGTTATTTCAGTCCATTTTTTAATTCTAATACTTAGTCTTTGTATACCAATGTCTATAGTAGGGGATCCCGCTATACAACGACCTTCACCGAGCTGTTTATTGGATGAAAAGTATTTTATATGTAATTTAATTTGACAACAAATATATTGCAAACAGGTTGCCTAAAAATTTCAGTCCAGGATATGATTAATTAACAATTAAAAAAATTTATTTTAAATATTTCACTTAAATTGATTGAATTTTAGAAAAAACTGTATAACATAACTTATTATTTTGGCTTTACTCAATGCTTGTACTATGGGAGTCAGATAGCTGATATAAAAACTAATACATTTAGTTGTAAATTCATACATCCATCGCACAAATATTTGACATCGGTGGGAATCGCAGTCATAACCTGTGGCTCCACTTCTACTCGTAGATTATCTGTTAACTAAGCCACTGCTCTTAATAAAATCATTTACTTACCTATAGACATCTTTAGTTCTGCGATACTAAAGGCGTTCCCGTTACATTCATGGATGCATTCTAAATTCTGAATGATTTTGTTTCGAATTTGCATGGCGAAAAGTTGATTATGGAGTTTGTAAACATATTTTAATATTATTTTGTTCTCATACCCATTATCGCAATTAAAGATATATTAATATGAATATTCCCAGATTTTTTTTAATATTTTTCGCTAACCCAAGTCCTGTCATATCAAGAGATTCTAGAGGGTCCTTTTATTTATATTTATACTTTTATACTGGAGGTATCCCAAAATGAAGCGAAGCGAGTACTGAATAAAACATTTTCGTTAAAACACAAAAGTAAAAAAACGAATAAATCTAAATATAAGTTATTTTAGTCACGCAGCTAACTCAAAGATTAATCGTTAATTTGTAATGGTTTATTTAAACCAAAATTCACAACGTGTGTTTGTTAAATTTAAATCCAAAATCAGAATGTACGTGTTTAATTTCTAAATGAAATAAAGTAATTAAATTGTAAGCCTGGAATTTCTGGTCCTAGGTCAGGGCCGTATCTAGTTAAATTTTACCGGGCCAACACGTAATTTAAGGTCCCACTTCTGCCAGACCTTAGTTGTTTTATAAAAGTTGAGAGTTTTTCTGTTTGGTTTTCCAACACAGGTAAAAGTAGGTACGATTTTATCAAATCATTAAACACGTCTCATCACATTTCCAGAGCGGCAGGTTCTGACGACACCTAAACTCTCCACACACGAGTCTTAAAATTAGAGGAAATGACGTAAAAGTAGTGGGGCGGAACCTAAATCGCACCATAAATCACCAATCATATCCTACATCGCACCATATGATTGGTGATTTAAGTGGATTGGGGCAATGTAGGCTCCGCCCCACTACTTTTACGTCATTACCTCTGATTTTAGGGCTCGTGTGTAGAGGGTTTAACAGGCAAAATCGAATCATCAAGTAGAGACGTGTTCGTGAAATAAAAGAAAAACTACTTGTACAATATTACTAAGCAATTTACCTGACGGACTCATAAGTTTAAGTCGTCTCGCCTATAAATTATTCACAAATACAGGTGTATTAAATCTTAACTCACTTTCGTTATAATATTACTTAAGGTTTAGCCCTAAATGACGGGGTGTTATAAGTTTGATGTGTCAAGGTGTACTTAAGTGTTTGTCTGCTGTGACCTCACAGCATCTATCACACATTTTTTTTTTTGAAAGTGTACATTCCAGAAACGATGTGTTCGTAAGCTGTGATGTCAGTTAGTCGATAGTATTTTTAGCTACATAAGTTTAATACGTAATATTTTATTTGATGACAATTGTTCCACGTTAGCCCCCTTTAGTCCACGTTAAAACTAATTTTTAATAACCAGATACGAGCCCCAACACAAATTGGCGGACTATACATCTTTACCCAACTCCCTCAATGTGGGTATCAATATCAAGCGGCTAATTCAGCTGAGCAACTCAAACGGCACAAATTTGCAGCCCTCGGAAGTGGTTACATATTTGAGCACTTTGGGGTTGAGACATTGAGTCCGTGGGGGCCGGGAGCTCACCTCATCTTCAAAAGCCTATCCCATCGCTTGGTCGATGCGACGCGTGACCAAATGGTGGCGTTTATTTGGACCAACGCATAAGCATTGCCATTCAGCGTGGTAATGCCGCCAGCATGCTGGGTTCGCTTCCGATTGGTAGTGGGCTAAAACATCTTGATTATCTGTAGATCTACAGTGTCCTATGGATAATTCAGGTGTGCTTAGTGTAAGTAGTTAGTTAGGTAGGTTAGTAGTTAGTTAAGTAGTTGTAGTGTAGTGTAGTTCTCATTGTATTTTAGTTTTGTTAATAAAGGCTCTGCCCACTCTAAAAAAATTAATTAAATATATATAATTTAAACCATTTGACTAGTAGAATACTTATGTACTCGTTGGTCAATATGTACCAACACAGTATTTTACTAGTGAAATCCGCGAAATGGCGCCAGAAAACGCCATTTCGTGATGGCTGACATCTTAGATCCGAAATGTATCATAGTGTATGGTATTCCACTAGCACATTTCACGAATGGGAGAACGGCGCCTGCTTATCCGGAGCCCCCGGGTTCAAAACCACGCGCACCAATGTCTTTTCGAAGTCATGTGCGCAATGCCGGTAACTTAAACGGTGAAGGAAAACATCGTGAGGAAACCGACGTGCACCTAGAATCTTACGAAGTCATTCTTCAACCCGCACTGGGGCAGCGGGGTTGATTATGGTCTTAACTCTCTCATTGCGAGAAAAGGCCCGAGTCCCAGTTATGGGGACATTTAGTGGGCTGTAGATGATGAACGCTCTCAAGTCTTTTTAGACCTACCCCACTCCAACACCTCTATACGCAATACTCGAACAGCAAGGAGCGCGCATAGAAATTTCTACCACGGCAGGAATTTGTGTTCAGCCAGAATGTTTCAGTGCCACCCACGTCATCGGCGTATTCCCCAATTTTACACATCTTTAACGTGTAGCGCCGTCTCTGTCTCGAGCTAGGTTCACATGAAAGCTTCAGATCTTAATTAGTTTAAAACTTAATTTAAGTTCAAACCTAAAACCTAAAACTTAATTCGAGATGAATTTTAGCTTGAGGAAAGAATTTGTGAGAATAAAATCATAAAACATGTTACATTTAAGTTTTTGAAGGGTTGAAAGAAAAGGTGTGGATTTTTTTTGGTGTTCAGTATTAAAAAAAAAAAAAATAATGAAAATGGCATTGCTGTTTAAATCATGTATTTGATTTCTTTACAGGATTTTTTAGAGTTTGCTTTTTATATTGCGGCCAATATCGGTAGAATGTAGAGATGGCAAATTAAATTTTATCTACTTCCGGATACCGATTGAGCTGAAGTTTTGCACTCACGTGTAAATCGCGTGAAATTGGAATGTAATGGTGAATGGTGGTGATCTGATGTTGGAGCTGGAAGATAGCAATTGGAACTCAATGATTTACCTCCCGAGCCATGCGCGGACGCCGCGTCGCCGCCGCGCCGCAGCGCTCTGTGAAAAAACGTCTGTCAGAATTGAATATTTAGATTTTTATTATATCTTTATTTTACATAAATACACGGGTAACTCACGTATAATGTAGTCAGTCCAGTCCGACTCAAGTTTCGATCGCGTCCGGCGATCTTTTTCAAGGAGAGTGCGCGCGCGGGTTCGCAGCTCGTTTAGCACTGATATACGTGAGTTACCCGTGTATTTATGTAAAATGTGTAATAACCACGTTAGTTTTCATCCTTCATCTTTATTTGTTTATTGAGGGTTTTATCTAATTAAACAATGTCACTCTCGAAGAGTGGCTCAGTATTAAGACTAGCTTATCTGCGACTTATACCTATTTTAACAAATTTGTACAGCCTTTGTGCTACCCACGACAGAGGTGTTGACAAAATGCTGTTATATAATCCTATATTAGACGGGTTACATGAAAATTATAACAAAAATAAATCCCTTTCTGCTCCGTTCCGAACACATTCTGCCAGAATATGGGTCACATCTTCAACTACGAGTATTAGGCATTCAGAACACCTAGGACATTGGACTTTTCCCACGAAGCCGTTTAGGAATTTACGACATAACCCCATTGAGTAGGAGCTTGTTTGAATCGTCTTGACGAGTACTTTAGGGCTAGATGGTAGATAGTCTAGTGATGGAGCTGGAAGGTGGTCACACGAACTCAGTAAACGACGTACACCCATCGAGTTTGGACTCGTTTTAATTATATAGATGAATACTTCGGTAGTAATTAGTGACCAGGGTCCGATGATGGATCAAGAAGATGGAATATAATTCTATTTATTTTCTAACAAGTAATAAAAGCATATTCTAAAGTTTTTTTTATTAAATTAAGCTTGTTTATAAATATTCCACAGCTCTCTGCCTCCATATTACAATTAAAAAAAACTCTACTTTATAAACCACTTACTTCTTAATGTGTTTTTTATGTGCTACAAGTAATTGGTTTACACGTCCCACGTTACATTAAGAAAGAAATATACAAAAATAACGCGAACTGTGATAGGCAATTTGATTTTCATAAAATGTTTTAGATTAAAATGATTACAATGCGTGACTAAATTAAATCATAGATAAAATAAAAAATGTTGGTAACTCAGACACATCGATCTAATTCTTTTTTTAAATTCTTTTTAACTATCACTGTTGTTCATTATACTATACATGAATGTAGACAATACATGCGTTGTAAAATATTTTTTTCATCTCACCAGCTCGGAAAGAGTACTTTTGCTCCTCGATATCAGGGCGCAAAAGTTGTTTTTACCCTCTAGAGGTTAAACTAAATTTGAATTTAGAACATCGTGTGTACTGAGGTTTTGAAATCAAAACATAATTCAACCCATTTATTTTTACCTCCTTGGTGCCGAATGCATCATACATTTTTTTAATATGTTAAAAACTCAGACTCGGAACCTCCTTGATGCACTTACTTTTTTTTTAATTTGCTTAGCGCGAAAACATTAAAAAAATTGCATTTATTC
Organism: Ectropis grisescens; assembly: GCA_017562165.1. NCBI lineage: Eukaryota > Metazoa > Arthropoda > Insecta > Lepidoptera > Geometridae > Ectropis > Ectropis grisescens. Next base: position 12,823,878 of record CM029792.1, on the reverse strand, counting down.
ATTTCCTCGCTCAGGTGGAATGAAAAGTTACGTGTTGCACTCGAGTGCAAAAGATTTTTCACCTTGTGCTCTTTTGATTCCCTTGCTACGCTCAGGATTCTAGTTTTGAATCACTCGCTGCGCTCATGATTCAATTTTAGAATCCTTCGCTTGCTCGGTCATCAAAATTGAGCACGCGGTTAAAAATCAACTTTGCACTCTTTTATAACAAATAACTATTATCTTTTATAGGTATTACACTAAACTGCTATCTCTCAAGATGTTATGCGACGATGCAGTCTATGTCACTCTTGATTTGAAGACAACAAGATTGTATATAACCAATGAGTTTTCATATACAACGTATGCAGTTGGCACAAACGCTTTACACCGAAAGCACGGGTAGCATCTTTCTTGCTTTGTCGCTCTTGTGGAAGTGTCATACTTTTGTCGCGGCGCGTCATTCTGTTGCCATAGAAAGTATGCACGTCATCTGCTTACGATAGGCACAAAGGAACCGTACGGAAAATCTAACTCTATACGTAGTACATGTAAACGCTTTGATTGGAATCATAAAATCCTGATTAAGCAACGTATTCTAAAGCATAAACGTTGTAATTACTTATCAACACATTTTTCTAAGGTTAAATGAACGAGATGTGATCATCACTGGCCTTAACGCTGAAGTAAATCATACAATTCAATCTAAGCCAATCAAATCACAAGATTTTTGTATTTGTATTTGAGGAAACCGTCCTGTTTTAAGATGCACATTCATAGAGGGCATGTTAGATCCACCTATCCATTTGATCCGCGTGGATTATGATAAGGTTGTGATTATGGTCTTGACTCTCTCCTTTTGAGAGATTAGCCGCGACTCATTAGCAGGGAACATAAACTACACAACTAAATTATGCTGAACATTATTTCTAAGTCTTGGCGTGACGGATAAATAATACAAAACGACTGTTTCATAAAAAAGTTTATGTACAAAAAACATAAATAATAATAATTAACAGAAAAGTCTTAGAACTAAGAGTTATAATAAATGTCACAATCGACAAACAGTAGATAGATGCTATCTGTACACATTAAAAAATGAATTAGAGAAACCTCTAAAATACTTAAGTACTGTCTTTTGCAAAAATACATTTGATCATGTACAAGCAAAACTTATAAAATAATTCACTGAGTACTATTTGGTGACTAATTAAATAAATTAAAAGCCTCTTGTAAGTATGTAAAAAATATACCTTAACGAAATATTTTTTGTTGTATTACCATAATGATATTTTGTTTATATGTTAGTGGCACTGACATAACATTGTCATTTATAATTTTAGATGAAGTCACTGCTGGTGTTAATACCAGTAAAGAAAGACACTCGCAATGTTCAAACACTGGAAGTTGGCGAAATTGCGGTGATATTGCCGAATAGAAGCCATACGAAAAAGAAGAAGAAGAGTACCAGTAAAAGCAAAATTACTTTTTCTAGTCGGACAAAACCCTTCTATTGAGTTCCGATATTGGTTACATGTTTTCATATTTTTGACTGATTTAAAAAAAAATGAGGAGTCTCAATTTGGTTGTAAGCTTTCTTTCAAGGTAACGATTTAAGTTTCTGAATACTGTTTCATGTGTAGTTCAGCTGTAGTGGACGAAGAATTCAGGAGATGGTCTTTAGAATATTTATAGTACAAATATGGCTCTTATGAGAATGGCAATTAGGATTCTTCTGCCTTAATGTCTTCTGCTCCCTTCTTACTCCTGTAGTCCCAACCCTGGTACGCAAGGTCCTGTGGATTCGTGTCGTGGTGCTCCCTGAAGGATATTCCACCTGAGCCATACTGGTTACCCTGTAAACATGTCTGAATTAGAGGAAAAGAACGTACGAAACTAAAAAAATACAGATGAATTTAAACCCTAAATCTTAGTGCGGTGCATATTCCCTAACTATTTGTTGCCATAATACCATGTTATGAAATCAAAACATCGATAAAATTGTAGAAGGAATTCTTGATTTGTTCATCACAAACAAAAGAAATTCAAAGCAAAATCATGCTTTTTTCTTCTTTTTAACGGGTAGAGCCTTCCGTACCTACAACGTCAGATCTAGCGCTGTACGACTTTCCACCTTACTTTTAGAAGGCTCCAAACTAATTTAGTGTCAAGATGTATTGTGATAAAAGCTTATTTTGTAATTCCCTAATTAAATTTTTGGATTCAAAGTAAAGTGTTAACAAAACCAATTGAATGATCCCTAGTTTGACGAGACTTTAGAGATCATCCAGGGAACCATGGAACCATTTGGAAGCTGTGTGCGTAGGCTGACTCAATCAGCACCATACAGAGCGACCTCTGTATGGTGCTTGGCTACCTTGGTATTAACTTTGTGTTCGGAAATCAGATGATCTATGATGATAATCAAACTATCGTCGGGATACCATAGTTTTTTTTAATAAGAAGTGACGAGACTTGCAGGACATGAGCCTGGTGGTAAGCAACATGCCTGCCACATAACAACACAGTGACACGCTGCTATTGGAACATGAAGAGTCCAAATCATTACTTAGCACTGCACTGCCATCATCAGCCAGAAATCTAAGATATTATATCTCTAAGCACTGTAATTTCTCTGGAAACATTGCCCTTCAAACCGGAACACAGTAATGTTTTCCTATTACTACTTGGCGGTGGAATAACTGGCAAAGGTGTGATACTTCCCCAAGCGGACTCTACTAGGAGTCCTACCACTACAAATTAGTCATATGATTAATTTTTTTGTAATCTATTAGCCCTGATATTGCACAAAGACATAGATAAATATATTAATTAAATCAAGATGGATAGCGTGTAAAAGGGATAAATGGTGAATGACAAAGCTAAACACAAAAGGTACCAAATAAACCTACTGTTCCTCATCCACCTAATGGATTAACTATGATACGCACAAAATAAGGGAATAAGAATAAAAATATGACAGGCTGTGTTTTAATTCTACTGATGAGGGAGGGCTTTTATGTCTTCTTTTGACCACGGCCGATGCAACACCAAACATAGGGAGGAAATGTAAAATCATCCTAATTTAGTAATGGCAGGATTCTATGCAGAGTCTGCCTGGAATGGTACACCTTTTTCTGTTATCCTTCTGCCAAGTAGTAATGTGCAAACATCACTGTCCACTTTAAAAGACAATGTTTAAAAAAAGTACCTGGGTGACCGAGCGGTTTGCGTTTTTTTAAATAGAATCTAGCTAGATCGATTTATCGTCCCCGAAACCGTCTGTATACATAATTTCATGAATATCGTTCGAGCCGTTTCCGAAATTCAGATTTTATAATATTTACATACATATATACCTACAAAAATTGGTCGTTTAAAGGTATAAGGTACAGGGCACAGAAATAATTTATCTTATATCTCTGTGTGACGAGCGCGTGCAGTTATAGGTTATGGTCGAGTCCAAATCATTTGCTTAGTTTGGGGCCTAGATTGTGTTGTGTGTACAATGCCCACCAATATTTATTTAAATTCATATTTCTCTAGACAGGTGACTAATATTCTAACTACTAATGGAGTCACCATACCAAAATTGACAATCTGCGTGGTAACGCCCTCAGAATACTAGGCATGCATACGAACTGTTTGTTATGCTGTTTCAATACGTGACAGTGTGAAGTTATTGGTAGCTGAGTTGGTTACCATGAAAAATTACCAGCCTATCGGTTTTTTATCGGATACACTTCAGAGAGTGTGCGACTGATTTGCATGATCTGATATCACATTGCCCTTTTTTCTATTGGAATGCTCGTAGCTCGAAAAAGCGACATTGTTTCATGGTTGATGTTCCAAAGACGAAGAGATTTGACTCTACTTTTGTGATAAGAACGTCTAGGCTGTGGAATACGTTGCCTGAGTGGGTTTTCCCCGATGGTTACAATCTTTGTGTCTTCAAATCGAGAGTGAATTGGTTTCTTCTAGGTAAATACGCTTCATTGTAGACCGCATCGTCGCTTAACATCAGGCGAGTCTAGTGTAAGCCTAAAAGTTAAAAAATAAGAATGTGCTGTCCTGTCTATACCATAAAATAAATACTTACAGCATAGCTTTCATAGTGTCCGTAGTTTGAGGGAGGATGTTCCCTGTAAGGTCCGATGCCGATCCCAGCGGGGCTGTACTGCGGCTTGTAGTGCGACTGCGAGAACGGAGAGGTCAGGTTGGGCTTGCAGAACTTGAAGTATCCGATTACTCCTGTAAATATAACGAAGAATAAAGATAAGTAATGGAGGTAGGTAGGTTCTAAATAACTTTTCGTTCTCTGAAATATGTAATCAAGACAGCAAATCAGAAGCCATCTAATTTACTATTACATGAATTCTGCTTATTACGAGCTGCGAACCCGCGCGCGCACTCTCCTGGAAAAAGATCGCCGGACGCGATCGAAACTTGAGTCGGACTGGACTGACTATATTAAACGTGAGTTACCCGTGTATTTATGTAAAATGTGTAATAACCACGTTAGTTTTCATACATGAATTCTATTATAATTTATTCGAATTTACAGATTTACAGATGGCTTTAATTCGGGATCAGCTAATTATACAATAGTGTTAGAATATGTACCTGGTACAATAAGCGCCATAAATCCGAGGAATTTCTTGAAGCTGGCGAGTCCGAGGATCAGGGGCAGGAAGAGGAGCAGCTTGATCTTGAACAGCTTCAGGATTAACAGCATGGGGATGATGAGCTTCTTCAGCTTATGGCGACCTGGAATTTTATTAGAAAGAACATTAGTATTTATTTCTACTTCTACTGAAATTATAAAGATGAAGTGGTTATTTGTTTGAACGCTATTCCCAGGAACTACTGGACCGATTCCAAAAATTCTTTCTTCGTTGTGCATGATCCCCGAATGTTATTATAGGCTATATATATTATGTGGAATGAGCGACGCCGGGGCGGACTGCTAGTATAAATATAAACGTACTATTATAAGCCAAATGTAATGATACAGGGTATAAGCTACCCACTAAATATTTTCTCTCTTAGGACTCGGGTATTTCTCTCGCGAGGAAAGCGTCAAGGTCACAATCCACCACGCTGGCCCAGTGCTTATTGGCAGATAACGCACAACCTGAATACAATCTTGGAACATGCCGATTTATCTCCAACATTATAACCGTAAAATTCCAAAAAGCTAGGCCGTCGTGGTAGATTACGGTTTTGACTCACTCTTTGTGAGAGAAACTCCGATTCGGTGGTGGGAATATTAAAAATGGTCTGATTTTTGTTGCTTTTAATATCGTTAATTATTCTCCACACAATAGTAAGCCCAAACTTAGCATAGCTTATTATTGGACTCATATAACTCAGATAATTGTAAATACTTACATTATTACAATAATAGCAACACCCAGGCATAAATATATAAACTTTTTTATTACACAATTATTTGTCCTGGGCGAAGATCGAACCCAACTAGCCTTGGATCCCCGGGCAGAGTTACTACCAACTAAGCTACGAGGTCGATCAAATTATTTATATTTGTTAAACTGTAGATTAAGTATTCTGTATGAAACATATTAAACATAAGAGAAAGTTGTTTATAAATATGAAAGTCATGGTTATAAGCCATAATATTCTGTGACTTTGATCATCAGAGGTTGCAAAATTTTAAAAATTGCTGATCTGGCGAATTTCTTTCCACTATTTGAACCTTCACTGGGCTTCTACAAATAATTCTAAACCAAAATCAGTCCAGCCGTTCGCGAGTTCTAGAGAGACTAACGAACAGCAATCCTTTTTAAACCCCCGACCAAAAAAAAGGGGTGTTATAAGTTTGACGTCGATGTCTGTCTGTCTGTCTGTCTGTCTGTCTGTCGGTCTGTCTGTCTGTCTGTCTGTCTGTCTGTCTGTGTGTGTGTCTGTCTGTGGCACCGTAGAGCTCAAACGGATGGACCGATTTCAATGCGGTTTTTTTTATTCGAAGGTTGATATCCGTGCGGATGTTCTTAGCTATGTTTGGTTAATATCGATTCAAGATGGCCGCCTCCACAAAATGGCGGACAAAATATTTCTTCACAACTTATCTCAATATGGGTATCAAATGAAAGGGCTTGACTAGTAGAATACAATACATAATAACAAATCTCAAAGCCAAGATGGCCGCCACCACAAAATGGCGAATTACATTATTTTTTTCACTACTACCACAATATG